>RCUC01154624.1:0-46232 GCA_003697995.1 Taxidea taxus jeffersonii
GAAGAGCACTTATATGTTTTTAGAATGCACAATGTACCCTGAGTAGGCAGTGTACTTTTGGATAGTTAACACCCTTTGTCCTCTGAAAAACATACTGTGTTGTCTTACCCTACCCTGGGATTCCATGCAGTTGCTGTGTCGGAATAGGAACCATGACAGGGACAGGTTTAGACCCCTGAACACTTAGGAGAGAAAGGCCTTGTCATTTCCAAGTGCTTAAAGATCATTCTCCCTGCTTCAGGGAGAGTTTCCTTGGGACCATGGATAAAAGATGGGGATAAAAGGCTTAGAGGCCTGAGGGAGACTTATGTTCAGAGGTGCCCAGTATTTTAAAGATTTGTTATCCACAAGGCATTGACTACCTCAGGCTAATGCAATGGCTTTCACCATTTTATTGCCCTTTAGACAGTTGATGGTCATTGAAGAGAGAGAATATCTGCCTTTTTTTCCTTGTAGCTTCTCTGTACGGGCTTGACATGAGTTTGGGGACTGACAGAGCACGAGTTAATCACTGCATATCATCAAACTGGCCCTTTTCCTCATGCCAATCAAAAATGCCCAGTCTGTATAACCTCTTCCTTTGAATCCTGTTTTTCTCCTACTTCTCTGGGGTAGAAGACCGTCCCACTTAGGAGGACCCCAACAATCTGTTCTGCCACACAGTGGTTCATGCTGCCCTGTTTTATCCCAAGCCTTACATTTGTAGTGGTACCTGGTTCCGGCATCAACACTTGACTCTGAGTCTTTTAACACTAGGATTGCTGGGTCCCACCTTCTACAGGAGCTCCCCAGAGACAACAGTTGGACTGAGGGGGCCTCTACCAAGACTTCCGAGGCTCCCTTCTCTGTTGGCTCTCCTCCTCTCACTGAATGCCTTGTCTGCATTTGATTCCTACCTCTGCTGTCACTATCTCTGCGACTTTAAGCCAATGACGTCATGCCCTTCCATCTTCCATCTTCTTAGACCTGGAAGGATAACTGCTATAACATTCAGTTTCCCTTATGATGTGATTAGAACAATGACTGAAACACAGTAAGGTAAAATATCTGAGTTGGTTTCTAGTCAGTAGCGGGACAGTGTCTCACAAAAGCATTCAAAGACCTCAGCTGATGGCAGCTTTGCTATTGGCAGCACGTGGTTTCCAGGGACACAAGGCATTAAGGGTTCCAGTCTCAAGAATAAAGGACATGTAGGGAATCTATACTCTCTTCTTAAAGGCGCTGGTCCAGAAATGGCACACATCACTTCTCAGTCTGAAGTATTGACAGATACTACTCATCAAGCCATGTGAGGGGTGGGGTGGCCAAGAAAGCCACATCCCAGCAACAGCTCCAGAGTGTGGGAGGAGCACCAGAAGGAGAACATTTTGTTGTCTGTGTCTGCAACACACAGCACTTTGGGCCAGGTGACTGGGGCTACCATTGAATGCGGCTGGTACAAGCATGGGCTAAGTTTGAATTTTCTTCTGCCACTTACTAGTTTCATGGTAATAAGTAACTAAGCAGCTTGGGCTTCAGTTTTTTCGTCTTTAAATGGAAATACTTACCTTGTGGGATTACTGTGAGGATTGGATGAGTCAGTTCCCACAGGGCTTAGGAAAGAACATGGAGCCTATAATCACTCAGTAAATGTTAGTGGTTCAGTCAATCTTCTGTGAGTTCCTGTTAAGATTCAAGAGTGAGGCTTGTGGTCGATTGGGGTATTTATTCCCTTTGTGATGACTCCTGAGACAGGGTAGTTTGTACTTCATGACGGCTTTAATAAAAGCAATGCCCTTTCCCTGAGGTCAGAAACAATCTAAAATTCTAAATGCAGATTCACACTAAGAGAAGAGGAAGGGTAGAGGGAGAGAGACAGACAGACTTCCCATGGGCCTGAATGAGCCTTTCTTGGAACTGTGCTGCAGTGACAACTTTCTACTTGGGGAACATCTTGTCAGTCCTTCTGGGTAGCTGGTGGGCTTGGCAGGGGCCTGGAAGGTGGGCAAGAACCAGCTTTAGTGCTCTACAAGGGAGAACTGTAAAAACTGCTATAATGCAGCGGGATGGATGCCATCCTAGGGCCTCAGACAGCATTATGCTGTTGTCCCCAGACAAATGGATGTGGGCTGAGTGTCTCTTAAAGCCCCAATATCAGAATGCCTTAATGGAAATGATTTTAAAAATGGGGAAATATTAAAGATATATTTTTCAATTTTCAATTAGCCACCTCTTAGTGGCTCAGTTTGCTGCTTTCTGTAAAAAGTAGTATTTCTTTCCTGAAATGTATTATGAATGTAATGTGAAAATGTATTCATTAAGCTTCAAGGAATGGGGTATAGTATGGGGTATATGACCTGACACTTGATAATAACATCCTGGACTTTGTTATGATTTCATATTCAACCAATCCTTTAAAAAATCTTGAATTTCATCATGTTCCCCTTTAGCCTTTATCATTACATATGATGATGAAGAGTCCTGCTTCTTTATCTCCCTCTTTCGTTCTTCCTTTTCTTCTTCCTCATCTTTTCTTCCTACTTAGTCATCTTCCTCTCAGCCAAGCCCTGAACAGGTGGTTTCTAGCTTTGGTGTCCCCCAAGGGTGTGAGAAGCTCTTTGCTCTGTCTGTGCTTCCCTCACACCAGCCAGGGCAACCACATTTGACCATCACCTTCTGAACCCTTGGCTTTCAGTGGAACATGGGCTCTATGCAGACCGGAGTTGGAATAGCGTCCCATCCTGTTGTATGGACCCAGTATCTACCTGTCTCTCTCTCACTGCTCCTGAGAACAGCCAGCTCCCATCCCAGTTCTAGAAAATGTCCTGTCATACATGGTTCTGTGGAGCAGCTACTGGTTCCTAGTTGGCTATTCCTACCTAATGATATTGGGTACATTTCTGGCTGGTTCATCATGTGGCCTTTCCGATAAGCTGATCCAGAACGGCCTTTAAAGGTCCCTGTAGGAACTTGCTGCTGTGAGGAGGCCCCAAACAGTGGGATCAGATCCTTCCTTGGAGTAAATCAGCCTCATTAGACCAACCCAGAATATGAAAAGCTCTGTTAATCTGTCAAAATATCGAGTTTTCAGTGACATGCTTTTAAAATAGCATGCACCTTATATATAAAAATAATGTTCCATTTCTACTTAGCTTTCCCAGGAATGTATGTATTATGTAAAACAAGACCCACCTGTATAGTTTCCCAAGGCTCAGGGTCCTGTTACTTCTACTGCTGCTTCATTCCTCCGCTACTGAAAATAAATGTGTGAAAGACTTGCCACACGCCGGGATATTTTATTTTAAGCTAATTGGACACAAATAATTTTAATTTGGGTTATGATCCAAGTGAAGCTGTAAGTGAACTCCTATTTTAAGCCAAATCTCTCTCTCTAAGTGACCCCACCAAATTTTTTTCTGCCATTGAAGAGCGTGCTCCCTCTCACCCTTTTAGATTCTGCTAGCACAGATATTCTTTAAAAAACAGGTAGGCTTCTCTGGGCTATGTGGTTCTTCTTTGTCTGCCTGGTGCTGTTGAAGGGCAAAGGGCATTTGAAAGCATTGGTCTTCACATAATGCTACCACCTTGCTCTTAGCTTCTTCCATCACCACATGAAAGTTGCTGTTAAAAAACACACATCAAAGAGCGAGTCCCATTGAAAAGGCGAGCGCTGCCTGCTGAGCTGGCATTCAGAGCCAGGGCTTTTGTTTCAGTGGTGACTCTGACTCTCCTCCACCGAGTTTCCTGTTAACTCTGGTGTGGGTTCCGACTCGCTCTGGATGATATTGGAGTGTGTGTTTGTGGCGCTCACTTTTAATCAGTGCATTTGAGTTTCTGAAGCAAGAACTTCTTTCTACAGCAGGTTGAAACTCTTGAACGGGAACATCATGTTTGGCTGGATTTGAACTTAGTCCAGAGACAGCATTTTAAATCTGGGTTTCCAAACCTACCACACATTTTGGGAAGGGAGATTTTCCTTTAATTTTTTTTTTTCTTTTCTCCCTTTATTGATGGTTTGATAAGTATGCTCATCTTTTGGAGGGAGAGAAGCTCCTTGAGAGGGATTTATGTAGGGACTATGGCAAGAGGCAGTGTCTGGCTCCTTGCATCCAACTTGGTTCTCCCTGCCTCGCCCCCTCCCCTCCCTGCCATTCTGTCTGCAGAGCCTGAGGGATTAACTCTCAGCTGGCTGAGCCACTGGTCTGCAGCCAGTGGGCACCTGCTGCCAGTTCAGAAGGTTAGGTTGAAGTGGGCAGTGCATTACTCACGGAGACTTAGGAGTCTCTGAAAATGTTATAGAAATCTCTTATTAGATTGCCCAGCCAGCTACAGGCGGTAAGCAGGATGCTCTTCTGCTCTGTCCTTGCTGATGGGCCATCATTTGTCCATCTTGAGTGCCAAGATTCCAGACCACCATTTGCTTAAGTGACAGCCAGTCACCCCATTAGGTACAGTTGTGAAATAGACAAAGCAGGACTTTCCAAACTTTTCCTTGGTCCTCTTTTGCTCTCTGCTGTACTCCATCCCATCTATCTTCAGAGCTACCTCACTCTGCAAACAAAACAAGTTCATATAGTCGATAATATTGTAATAACTTTGTATGGTGACAGATGGCAACTATACTTAGGTTGGTAGGCATTTTGTGATGTATATAAATGTTGACTCTCTGTGTTATACACCTGAAGCTAATATAACATTGTATGTCAACTATGCTTCAATTAAAAATTTAAAAATTAAGTGCTCAATTTTAGAGCTTTGTGAACTTCAGTGCAAAGCTTAGCTTGTCCTCTGCTTTCCACAGTTCTCTCCATGGAACATTTTCCTGCCTCCTAGTCCCTGCTCTGCACTCCTAGCAGAGCATTGCTTCCATTTTTACACATTTTTATCTACTGGACACTTATGAAGAATTAAAGGTTGAATTAAGGAAAGAAGTATACTGTTAGGATGTCTTTGAAATTCACCTGTTCTGTTTCAACACTCATTTTATAAATGAGGGATATGACTTCTGGGGTGGTTATAATCCTTGACCAAGTTATGTTCTTGACAGAGACAACATTAAAAACCAGGTTTCCTAAAAAAACAAAACAAAAATGAAAAAACAACAACAACAAAAGAAAAGCAACAATAAAAAAACAAATTTCCTAGAGTCATCTTCCTGTGTATTTTTATATCACCTACACAAAAATTTTTATATTACCCTACACAAATTATATTTGGCCCTTGGGGTTTTTACATTTTGAAGAGAGGCAAAATTTAATTTCATGTTTGATAAAACTTAACAAACCCTATAAATGAGCCTTAAGTATAAGCCATCAGATGGAGAGTTTGTGTGCTCATAGGTGCAGTGGCAGCTTCAAGATCCTCCTGGAAATTGAAATTTCAAAGTATAGGAGTCCACTTACTTTGTCCCTGAGTGGTGGCATCCCTGGTGCTTCCTCTGCCTTTCTGCATCAAGCATCACAAGCATTTGCTACCTAGTTGAAGTGCCTATATTCCATGAGAACTTAAATCAGAAGTAGCTTCTGTCTGCAGTGGTTATTATGCCTCATGAGAAGATTCAGGGCCATGCTCCTGAAAGAGCATGAGATAGCATGAAGTCCTCCAGAAAACCTGAAGTCATCTCCATCATACCACATTGCACCAAATATATGCAAACATCTGAGGTTTCCACAAAGTTTTCCACCATTTAAATCTCATTTCTTTAAACTGGATTTCTTTCCTCATCGATTCTACACAAACCCTCATTTCCTTCATGATATCTTCATGAAATGTTGTATCTCCACTCCTGGATAGCAGCTCTGATAAGAATGGCTACTTTCTACCCGTGGAAGAAAAAGTATCATTATGATGTAAACTGGATTTGCAGCTTACATTGTAGAAAGACATGCAGATTTCCTGAGTGACAGAGGAGTTCCTTTGAAATTTTTGTTCCTAGGGTGAATTGTGCACAAAATGATCTTTCCATACATTCATATAATGTCCTATTAATTTATAAAGCATTATAAAATACATTGTTTTGTTGGATCCTCAAAGCCAATCTGCCAAGTAGTTGAAGCAGTTGGGGCCAGGATGTTGAGACTTAGAAAGGTGGAATCACTTTTCAGGATGGGAACATGAGTCTACACTAACAAGTTTTCACATTTTGGAAAGCAGTCACTTGCTGGAAAACCGAATTGCCACAGTTAAGTGAGAGCTGTGGTTATTGCACTACTCTTACTGCCCAGCAGGAGGCAATAGAGTTAAAGTTGGCTTTCCAGTTTCCACCTAGTTTTCAGGGAGCATTACCTTCCCTCAGTAACTTACTCTCATTACTCAGGTGTTAATTTTCCTCCACTTCAACCCCTCCTAACCTCACACTTTATTACTCTTGATTTTTTATTCTTCTTGATTTATTATTCTTCTTGATTTTTGAAGTGGAAGGGTGGAACTGATGCTGATGTGTAAATTTTGCTTGATATTCTGCTATCTTCATTCATTCAAAGATATTTAATCAGCTTCTATGATGTGCTAGATACTACTAGTTAGCAGGGTAGAGATATAACATTGAACAAAACAGACACATTTCCTGCCCTCCTGGAGCTTACTACACTCCTGGGGTCAGGGCAGATTTTCTATCACTCAAGGGTTTGCTTGCAAGCAGTCCATTTTAAAATTGGTTAACTAAAGCACACACACTCACACACACACATACACACACACACAAATAATTACTCACAAAATCAATAGGAAGTTCAAGTTCAGAAATGGGCAAGATCTCAATGAGGCTAGGCAGCAGGGTAACACAAAGTTCTGCAGGAATAGTCTGGGTAATAATGCATGCCACTGCCACTAATGCCTTAGACATTTGGTGCTAATGTCGTCCCATTCTCAAGACTTTTACCCTGAATGATTTCTCAACTATCTCTGCATCTTTGTTTTACTTCCTTAAGATTTAAAACCTTGAGTAGGAATGTTAGGTGTGGAAAGGGGTAGCTGAACTCTTCATAGTTGTAGTGGGAGACAAAACTCATCCTTTCATCAACACACCCCTGTTATTATACCTAAAACATTCTATTCTTTTGCAAGCGTGAAGGGCCATGCAAATCATGAAAAGAGTTTTTAAATATTATACTAAGTGCAACAGGAAGCCACTGAAGTGCTTTAAGGTAGAAAGTGATATGGGTCAATTTACATTAGAAAAAGAAATTTCTGTGGCATTTTGGAAAGTCTAAAACAAACTTCACTGCAATATGCTTTCAACAGACTTTTGAAAACCATCTTTTAATTATGTTTGAATTATAATTGTTAAAATAATACATGCATATTGTATTAATTTAGGCTAAGAAATGCTAGTTGCTGTAACAATGCCCAACTCCTAGAGGCTTATTTTATTTCTTATTCACATAAAGTCCAATGCAAGTGTTGCTGGTTAACAAGTGGTCTTCAATATGATCCTTCAAGAACCAAGGTTCCTTCTCTCTGGTGGGACCTACCTCCCTTTCAGCCTTGGATACTTTTACTGGAACTCTGCATATGGACAGGAGTCAAGGAAAGAGTGAGAGTAAAGGATCGTGCGATAACATTTTATAAGCCTGGCTTAGAAATGCTTCTATTACTTCCTCTCACACCCCATTGGCTAGGACTCAGTCACAGGGGCATCCAACTGCAAAGGAGCCTGGGAAATATAGCCCATGTGTCCAGGAAGTGAAGGGAACAGGTTTTAATGATCACATAACAGCCTGTGGCATATATATAAAAATTATAGGCACAGAAGTGTTAAAACAACAATAATTTCTTTCTGCCATCCTAGCCCCTTCCCAGTCCTTTAAATTGACTCATCATTTTTACAAGATGTGACAGTGAAAATGACCCTACACTTAGCTCTATGGAACATACACATTGTAAAGCAGGAGGAATTCTACATTTCAGATTGTTAAAGTAATTCTGGATCAAGGATCCATCGTCCAGTGAGTTATGTCATCAAGGTATCCCTGTCACCAAAGAGCGGGGTTTGTGGGTCTCCGCACCAATCACATTTTGAGCTGGGTAGTTACTTACTTCACATTTATTTGCTATTGGAGCCTGTCCCATGCACCTTAAGATGTTTAACAGAATTCCTGGCCTCTATCCACTATATCCCAATAGTTCTCCTCTCCCTAGCTTTGACAATCAAAATGTCTCCACTGTATATGTGCTCTGGTGGGCAAAATTACCCCTGGCTAAGAACCATTTCCAGAGAGGTTGAGCCTGGGAGACCTAGAGAGAGGAAGGTGGATCTCAGTACTGTGTGGGTCTCAGATTATGGCACCATGGAGCTTTAGGTAAGAATCCTCACCTTACCCCCCACCCCCACCCCTGCCACCCTAGCCTGAGTTGTAGAGAAAGATGAGGATGTGGAGGAATAACCTCAGTGGGGTGCTTCAGTGTAAAAGACTATGTTAGGTGTTTTATACCATCATCTTGTTTTAGGATCAATGAGTAGCTTTTTTCCATGACTCCTTCCATCCTCCGTGTCTCATCCCTGTCACATCTATTGGACAGAAACATGATAATACTTGAACAGAAGTTGGGCATTTGGGACAGAGGGAGCTGAGTGTCAACTTAACTTACTTGCTATAGCCCAAAACTTAGTTTTTTGTTTTGGGGGTTTGGGTTCTGAAGTGCAGCCCCCTGGTGGATAAAGATTGACTCTACATCTCTGATTGAGCTGCTCCATGGAGACAGAGACATTAAGAAAGAATTAAGAATGAAGACAAGTATATTGATCTCCCTCACCAATCTCCTCCAACCAATACCTCTTAATCACAGAACAAATTGGAGTCCTGGTAAACTACTTTAATGAGCATCCATTCTATTTCCCAATTCACATGATTGGAAGGGAAGCTATCTTCCCCCCGCCCTACAGCTTTCTCTTTGTGTTGTGATTCACTCATACCACATCTATATTTCATTTTATGTATACATGCATATATATTTTTTCACATTTTTATCTGTGTTTTACCATAGCACTGGAGGTTTATTATTGTAGATCATCTTGAAGCACCTGAATATTTTGCAAGACAATGAGCCTCTAGAATCTCAGTATCTGAGGAACTAATTTTGTGCAGCAAGAGAAAAAAAAATAAGAAAAGAAAACAGTAACCATACATCTGGTTTCTAGACAGTATTAGGATGGCATAACTTGTTCCTGTCTGAGTGAATTCAGTGGATTTGTATTATACAGTGCCTGCTTAAAATGTGTAGCCAAATCAGAGCTGTTCTTTAAATTAAAAACAAACCCCATGGCTTTCCCAGCGTTGAGTGTGTGCCTCCTATTTGCAACTCTGTTCAGGTGAAACCAACTCTTATCCCAAGAGGGTGGGCAGACAGGAGAGCTCTTAGTATACAAGCATAAATTTCTTCCTCCTTCCAAATGATGTTTTATAAAATTGTAAAGGAAATTGACACCCTAAAGTGCCTGGATAATGCCATGTCATAAACTTCATGCTATAAATTGGAGAGCTGAGGTGGGCTTGTGTTCTGAGCAGCAGGCTGCATACCCAGAAACTGGGTGCAGGTTTCCAGGTCTGTTTCTGGTTTTGTGTCACCCAGGGGAAATCAGTACTTTTGTCAGGGCCCTGATTGCCCATCTCCAAAGTGTGTATATACACTTCACTCCCTCCCTTTCTCTGTCCCCAGCTGTACCTTGTATTATTGGTATTCAGAAAATAGATGAGCCAATGTTTATGAAACACTTTGAAACTCTAAGTAAAATAATCTTACGCAAGCCTAAGTTGTTATCAACTATATTGTTATCCTTATCATTACAATGTACATGCTGTTGCATATTTGCAAATTACATACAGTAATTATCTGAGTACATACAGTAATTCAAGTACCATCACTAGTACTTGACATTAGTATTTCATAGCAACTTGCAGGGTAATAAATAATGCTGGGATTCTTTCCCTTGACATTTGATTATTTGTTCGGGGCTTAGAATTTGTTAGACACTGTAATTAAGAGAATTTTAAGCCGTATCTTCCAGGGCCTTTATAATCTGACATTCTCTCCCTGGCAATAGTACTGTGCTATAAGAAGTTCCCAGGATGCTGAAACTGCCAGAAACATTTGCATTCATTTCTTCAGTTCTTTCATTTTGTAGATGAGGAAACCAAGGCCCAGGAGATCATGTGGCTCTCTCAAAGCTGTGTACTTAGTTCAAGTGTCAGAACTGGAATTCAAGTCTCTGGATTTCCAGTTTAATCCTTTTTCTATTGTCCTTTACTACTTGGGAAGGGCAGAATAGAAAATTTTTAAAAAAGGGGATAGAAAAGCATGTTGTTGGGCTTGATTATTAGATTCCCCAAGAATGATAGAACCCCAATTTTATCAGGAGACTGGAAGCCTTCCCCAAGCACACCCTAAAAGAATAATTGACTTTGACAAGAAAGATGAAGTAGAGGTATTGATGACATGATTAGACGACTGTAGGATGAGTTGCCCTAGAGAGCCATGGCATCATCATCTAGTATAAAGTCATATTCCTTGAAGTTGTTCCCCTGTCTCTCTGGGAAGAGAGTGGATGGGGATGGGCTCCTTTCTGCTACCTTTATAGTTGGGATGTAAATGAAGACTGTCAATTCCTGGCACTTAATTGTTGCTTTCTAGAGAAGACACACCAAAGTTAGCTGTTGATGATGGTGGAGGTGATCATTTGAGTGGGTCCCAGTGGAAGAACATGGCAGCCACACCACTGCCTATGAGGCAGTGATTCCTGCTACTGTGTGGGAACACTTATGGTTGACAGATATTCTCCTGGGGTTCGTGAGCTAGTCTTTCATCATATTAATATTTTCTTCATAATACAGTTCCTGGCATGAATTAATAATGTGCTTATGGTATTTAATGTAACTCAGACAATCCCAGTTTGATTTGTTATCAGCAGCAATCTTCCCATTTTTTCTGAAAGGAAAGATCCCATTTTTTTCTGGAAGGAATTCTTTTTTTTTTTTTTTCCCCAGTCACTCATCAGAGATCACTTTTGCCTTCAGTAGGCTGAACTTTAAACATAAAGGCTAATTTTTGGTAGGGAGATCCATATTATTCCTGGGAACATGGAAGATTTAATTATATAGCATGACACTGAAGTTGAGTGTACTGTTAAGAATACTACACTAGGAGGCAAAGGACCACGAAACTCACACTGACTGACCTAGCAAGTACTTCTGTAATATAACAACTCACTTAACATTTCAGGGCCTCACCTTTCTCTTCTGTGAAATGACAGAATTTGATTAAATCAATTCTAAAGCCCCCTCTAGTCATAAAATTACAGGAATCTAAGTGAATTGAAAATTGATGGTACAATTTAGGAGGAAGCTTCCTGGGATATAGAACTTCTAGAAGATGTGATTGCAGTTCTTCTGGAACACATAAATTACAGAAAATGACCCAAGAGTCGGAGCCCTGAAGTGTCAAAGCTTCCAAGGTATGAGAGAATAGCTTTATTTTTATACTATACCCAATCCACTCTTTCCCCAGACACGACAAGAATATTTTCAACTGTACTTATTGAGTGATGACATAACAAAACATTGACCATCACAGAGGATCTCAGGGTTTCTTACACCATGCTACAGAATGGCAAGAAGAAGGGAAGGAGAAGAGAAGTTAGAGGGGAAGCAGAGAGAGAGGAACTGAGGCATAGGCTTGGTTGAGATAGTTGTTTGCTAGTAAAACAGCATGAAAAAAAATCTCTACTTGGTATGATTGAAAATTAATAAACCTGATTCTTACCTGGCTAATGAGATCCATCCTATGTTCTTATCACGTCATTCCACATACATCAGAACAAACAAACACTGAAACCTAGTAGGCTAGCTTGCTGATCTGCCACCAACCTGACAACAGAGAATTTGCCCTCATGAATGGGGACCATACAGTGTAATTTTTCATTGTGACATGGAATTCCTGTGACAGAGGGGTTCCCTTATTGCCCAGTGCCACCACCAATAAGGTTCCATTGTGGTGTGTGTGTGTGTGTGTGTGTGTGTGTGTGTGTGTGCGCGCCTCTAGCCCTGAGGTTTGAGGAATCGCAGTAGTTTAGGGAAGAGATGTCAAGAAACCTCCGTTGTTTCTGCAAAGCCATCTTAATCATGCCTGCCTCTTTTCTTTGGGTTGATTTACATAGCAGTATGACATTTCATCATTAAGGAAGCAGGTCCCAATCTTCTGTGTCTTTTTCTTGCCTTGTCTGGCAAGCAGTTCTCTTTTGCAAGCTATGAAATCCTTAAGGAGGACTTCCTGGCAAGGGAAAAATCCTCAGTCATCCAACAGTCTCTCACTTTTCTATTTTAAATCTTGGCCATGCACATATGGTTGGGCATGTGTGTCTAAAAATTTCTTCCACATTGACTAACTTGAGCTATTTAATAGATTGTGCTGGCCGTGGGCCTCTACAGCAAATCCTGTGATGCTCATCTCCCTCCCTGGGGAGGCAGGAGACCGCCTCATGCATTTGCCTTTGTGCTTTCCTTGTAATCTCCCTCTCTGGCCCTGTTAGAGCTTGAAAGTTAAAACCCGCTTCTTTGCTCATTTTCTTGCAATTAACATTGTCTTTGCTCTCCTACTTCCAGCAGAAAAGTGAGATCTCCAAATATCTTGGTTAATGTCCCAGCAAATGCACTTTCCCTAGGGCTTTGCTGGGGATGTTCTAACTCATTTCTAAGAACAGGAGAGCTTGAGAATATTTCTACCTATGCTCTTTAAGGCCTAATGGTGTGTGTGCATGTGTGTGTGTGTGCATGAGTGTGTGTGTGTGTGTGTGTGTGTATGTGTGTGTGTGTGTGTGAATTTAATGTATCTCAACCTTAACTTTTCCCCAAAACTTATAATCTCTTATCTCTGACAGTCCCATGCACAGACCTGGGTCTGATTTGGTCCTTAGAAACAATGGTTGAAGTGAATTCGAAAGCAGAGCTGGGTCTGGCAACTTTTCTCCTTCTTACACTTGTAGGGAGTGGGGCCAAAGGGACAGAGGAGCAGGGTGGGGGCATGCACCCACAGCTCATCTCCAGCTGTGCCTCTTCTAGGCATGAAGCCCAAACCCCCACGGTTTTCTCAGCAATTTAGCAACCCTGAGAAGCTGGCAGAATAATACCCTGTGATCCAAAAGAATGACCGCCCTGCCAGAAGGTGAACAGTTCTGTCTTCCCCAAAGAGGCTGTTCCTAAGAAGACAAAGAACAATAACAACAATGATGCCATCATTGTCATCATGATAATAATAAGAATGTGGGAGATGGGCTGTAGATTAATAGCGAGTGGTTTAGAAGGTTGCAGAGCTCCCCCCCTCCCAGTTCTCACCCCCTCCCCCTAGGAATTATATACATTGTCACATTCTGTGCCTGGACAGCCTGGCCCTGTCTTGAAACTCAGTGCTGCTCTAAGAACCATGATATTATCCTCCTGCTGGGGTGGCCCCAGAAATTTTGAGTTTTGTTGAATGTTAAATATGTCCCCTGAAGTTTATCACGAACAGCGTAAAGGAATAAAACTCCACATGGCTGGTGTTCGGTGGATCTTCCTCCCCACTGAAATCACAAGCCCTTAAGTTAAAAAAGAGTCCAAAGGGTACATGGTAGATGGGAATACTAGGCTTACCTTCTCAGAGGGGTGCCTTGGCAGTGCACATGGTTTCCAACTTTACATAAAAATAATGCTACTCTAGTAAACGGGAAGAGCATGTTTTCATTTTTGGACTCCAGACAAAGGCAGGAGTAAACATGCATTAAAACGGAATCCCTATTTTTAACTTACCTTTCTCTTTCTAGAAATCACATCAGAATCAGATGACACATCCTACTGCATAGCTTTAAGGCTATAGCAGCTTCCTAGCAGAATTCACAAAAATCATTACTTTCCCATTGCTGGTCAGACGAATAATATCTGAAGGCACCACCAACATTTTCCCTGGATTCTGAGAGCTCAGCTGTGTTAGAAGTTGTTGATGTGGATATCATCGTGTATTTCGTGGCTCTTGCTTTATTGTGATCTCTGGGAGGAAGGTATGTAGGTGGTGTGCCCCCCTTTCTCCTTTATCTGCTAAGTTGCCCTTGGAAAGCTGTTTCTTTATTTTTTGTCTGTAGTTGGGTATTTCTGTATCCGATGTGCTGCTTAAGGGCACCAGCCCCAAGAGCCTCAAAACACAGGGCATCACTGAAAAGGGGCCCACACATTTGTTGATCAGCAGTTGCAAATGGGATTTGGGAATCCACTGCCCATGGTGCTTCTGCTCTCGCACTTCTCCTACTTCTCCACTGAGTGGAAGGAACACCCAGGAAGCGAGTCTTAGCATTCCTGCCATGCTGTTTGTGGTCCGCTCCTTAATAATGAAGGCACAGGAGGCTGAGCAGAAGAAACACACACCAGTACGGAGTCAGTGAGAGGCTTTGCAGATCTAATCAAGTTAATGCCTAATCGTCACACGCCCTCACTCTGTACCAGGCCCTGTTATAAGGGCTTTCTTTACATGTGTTACCACTTTAGGCTTCAAGACAGTGCTTGAGGCAGGAAATGTTATTCTCTTATTTTACCCATAGGGAAACTGAGGCAGAGAGTGGCTATGTAACTTGACTAGTTGACAGATCAGTCAGATCATCTGGCACCAGAGGCCAAACTCATAACACTCTCTCTGCTGTCTTCATGTACCACCTCTCTTTTCACCAGTGGAAGAAACTAATACCTTCAATGTTAAATGCTAACGTGTGCCATCTCTTGACTACCAAGACATCAAGGGCATCTTTCCATCACAAGTGGTGCATGAGGTTTGATTTTTGTTTTCCTTTGTTTGCACTGATCCTCACTGCTCATTTCCTAAGACCATCTTGGGGCCAGGAACATTCTTTTTTTTTTTTTTTTTTAAGATTTTATTTATTTATTTGACAGACAGAGATTACAAGTAGGCAGAGAGGCAGGCAGAGAGAGGAGGAAGTAGGCTCCCTGCTGAGCAGAGAGCCCAATGTGGGGCTCAATCCCAGAACCCTGAGATTATGACCTGAGCCGAAGGCAGAGGCTTTAACCCACTGAGCCATCCAGGCGCCCCAACATTCTTTGTTTTTATTTTTTAACACTTGCCTGAAAATACACAGATACAGTGTCAAGGCACAACAGAGTTCTCTCTATAAAGTAAACATAACCATATTTGGGTTAAATAAATGACCTTACTTCATTAGTACCACTTATTATCTTACAGAGCTGTCCAGCTCAGGTGATAGGAAACAACTGGAAATTGGGCTGTTTGATGCTCCCTTCCCCCTGAATGTAAATTCAGTCATATACAGCATCCTAGGGGTTTAAAGATAGAATACAGTGTTGCTAATTCATGGCTTTTATTTTATGGAAATTAATTTTTTTACCAAATATTAGAGAAAGTAATTAATATTCGCTCTTCTAATAAAATTCTATTGATCCTCACTGTGTATATAGAACTATGCCAGATGAGGAAGGGAATATGATGATACAGAAATAAGGATCCCTTGCTTTGGGGGGTTATAAACTAATGGTGAGAGATGATGGAGAATGAAGACTCACCAAAAAAAAAAAAAAAAAAATTGAAAGTCACAAGAAAGTAAGTATAACAAATTGTTACACTCAAACAGCTCAGACACAGATTTCTCTGAATTGGAAGGAAGACAAGGAGAAATAGAAGAACGAACATTTATTTTAAAACTGTGCTATTCCAGATGCTTTTTAAATGTGTTTTTGATGTAATTATCACAACTGCCTTATAAAGCAGACATGACTGTTTCCTCATTTTAATGATGAAGAAGCCAATTGATAAAAAAAAAATAATAAAAATAAAAAGCCCTATCAGAGGGTGCACGGTTCTGTCTTCCCTGTAACTCTCTAGGTAACCATGGTTTACCTAGGTATTTGGTGGTAGATTTAGATTTTTGAAACCAGGCATTAGGTCAGGGAAGGCTTCTCTGAGGAGGTGGACTTGGGGTGGTCATGATAGAGAGCATGTGGGTGGAGAGAAGTCTAAGCGATCCCTGGCAGAAATCAGCACGATGTTATAACAGAGAGAAGACTGTGCACGCACACTAAGCCAGGAAAGGCTGAATAGTTAACAGGACATTTACTCAGAGGTGGAGTTGGAGATAATGTTAGAAAGAGGCATGAAGCTAGGTTTGCATCACCATAAACTAATTCTGGTGAGGGACCCAGAGTGTGCATGTGCACACGCGCATGGGCGCTCGTGTGCACGTACACACACTCTTTCTCTCTCAACAGTTGTGCTACATTGGATCTGAAACATAGAACCAATAATATTTTAACTCCACACTAAATTTATTTTTTTTATTGTTTTTTAAGATTTTATTTATTTATTTTGACAGAGAGAGAGATCACAAGTAGGCAGAGAGGCAGGCAGAGAGAGAGGGGGAAGCAGGCTCCCCGCTGAGCAGAGAGCCTGATGTGGGGCTTGATCCCAGGACCCTGAGATCATGACCTGAGCCGAAGGCAGAGGCTTAACCCACTGAGCCACCCAGGCGCCCCTAAATTTATTTTTTAAATTTCATATCAAGGTATCTAGTCTACATAGGGAAATCAGCTCTTCTTTTCCCTGAGATCATTCATTGAATTGCTGTTGGATGTCCGTAAGCTGTAGATGCTAGTGCTTGCCTAACCCTCTCACCATCTTGGTCATTGTTTGCTTTACCTGAATAGGTCAAGTAGAGGAATCCCTGTGGATCCAGATGTATGGGGTTTGCATTCTACCAGGGTTTCCATGGGGACTAGAAATGAAGAGTAGCAACTATGCAATCTTCTCTCTGGGACATGCATAATTTTCTAAAAATCCCCTTTGCCTGACTTTATAATGTCACATTCTAAAATATTCAGGTTGCTTTTGCTGTTCTCTCCATAAAAAATTAATGATCATGAAAGTATTATCATGTTTTTTTTTAAAGCAACTATTTTCTACATTTTAATTAAAAGTTGTAATTCACCATCTTTTGACCAAGTTATCTTAAATCTTCATCTTATTGGTAATGGGTATTGGGCTAGCTTCAGAGAGAAATACAAGCGTTACTTAATGCAAACAGTAAAATCTCGGCATTTCTAGAGATATGGTTCTGTTCATTTCATGTGCTGCGCTAACTCTGCCTTTTTAATTAGAAATACCCTCCTGCTTATGCAAGAATCCTGGGAAAGGGGCATTGTCTTATTCATTATGTATTCCATGAGAATCACAAGTGGACAAAACCAGGCATAATACAATGACTGTTGTGTTATTGAAGCACTTTAATAAGGTTACTCCCTTAGTAGAGTGAGCTTCTCAAATACCCATTTCTTTTGCAAGAGGTGAGCTGCATGGAGCAAGTTGCTCCATGCTCTTCTGGGTATGAGTGAGGTTCCTTTCTGCATGTATTTTACAGATTTCCGTGGGTGTACTACCAGACTAGTTCCTCTCCCTTTTTAGTCCCCTGTCCTGTCTTAGAGAGTGATGTCCTAGAAAGTATTGGATTTTCTATTTTAGTCCTATAGTATATAAGAGGAAATAGTTTAAAATAATGATATATGAGGGAAAGTTCTGTAAACAAAGATCCACTACATTTGGGGCATGTCTGTGCAATATTGTCCTGCTATATTTAACCCTCTGTTCTCCACCCTCACCAACCAAAAAACATATTGGTTAAGATTTTGTCTGTAATGGTTTTCATTAAAACCAAAATCTTTAATGGTACTAAAAATCTCTTTTAAGAAAGAAACTGCAAGTTGTGGATAAGGTTGGAAAGTAGGGGAGAAGGCAGAGAAGAAAGTAAGGAAGAATGAAAGGCAGAGAGAGAGGGAGGAAGGGAGGAGGGAAGCCACAAAGGAAGATTTTATTTTAAGGTGCCCACCCAATTGCAGCAGAGCAAAGACCTATCTATATGCATTACTTTGATTTCAAATTATTTTTAGCATGGCTTTTATTGTACTCATTGTTACATACATAAATCTTTAAAGTAATACGTTTTGTAAGAAATGGTCATAAAAATTTACAGCCAGTAACTTTTCCCCTGTCCCTTACAATGATATTCTACTAAAACCATTAAATGGTTCTCATTAATGCCCTTTAAATGATTGTGTAATGACCCACAATCGCTTGTAAGTGAACAACCATTAAAGAATTACCAGTTCTTAGCATGCTTTTAAGTACAGCTTAAATACATGGGAAGTAACATATAATATATTAGAAAAAGTATTAAATTTGAAATAGTAAAAACATGATCATCACAAAAGAATGAGTAGGTGTGCAACTCTACCCTGCAATGACCATGGTTCCTACTGAACACATTATTATCATAGATTTTATGGCATTTGTCCTCTTTTCCATGTTAAATCTTTTTCCTTTTTCTCTGGGATTAATAATAATAATAATAATAATAGTAAACCCTGTCACAATAGGAGTGAAAGTGCATATAAAAGCAAATGGGGAAATAATTAAACCCATGTATAACAGACAGCAACCTATTTAAACAAAAAATGAACAGTCTCTCCCCCAGATATTTTCTACATGATGACAAATATTCATTTTTTTCTAACTATACAGATACTGGATGTGGGATAGTCTAAGCACTTGAATGATTGCATTTTTTACACTTCAAAGTATTCTGCATCCTGGGAATACAGTCAAAGATAGTAAAAAATAATAACTCTTACTGAGGGTGTGAGGTCAAATTAGTCCCCTGCTATTCCAGGCATGTTTTGTAGCAAGCTTACCCACCCAAGCAGAGTTGGGCGGTTGGTTTACCCTAAACTACAAATGTCAGATTTGTAAAGAGCTTGGTGGCATTTGTTTTTGAAGTTCTTTCAGTCCTGACACACCTTGTCTGTGCTGAGGTGCCACTTATGGGGACGTGGTAACAGAACCAGGGCCACAGGAAGCTTATCGCCAGATAGAACAAGTCACAGGGTAAGGAAGATTCCAGAGTAAGCAAGGGACAAGAGAAAATCAAATTTATTACCTGCCATTTGTATCTGCTTACTTTGAAGGCATTTAATCAGGGGCAGGGGGAGGTGGGGGCAGGAGCAGTTTGGGGCTGGAAGGCACAGCTATGTATTTTTCATGTGACATTTTAGAAACTCAAGGTCAACGCTGAATCCCTCCAATGGCATCTTTCTGGTCTCCAAGGATTGGTGATACAACACATTTTCTGCTCTCCAGCAAGCTCTGCTTATCCCCAGATGTGCAACCCTGTTTCCTTCAGCTGTCTCCTGGGGCAGTGAGCCCACTAGTGGCAGGGAGGAGACTCCTAATCTTTCAAGTGGTGAGTTAGACTGACAAAGGTGATCAGATTTATTTCACTATTTCTTGAGAGTGTCAGCTTAGCTCTTACTTCCTCCAGGGACCCTTCCCTAACCCCACAGAACTGTTCCCTTAATGCTTGTCAAATGCTAGTAGAGTACCCTAAGACCTGGAAGGGCAGGGACCATGTCAGTCCTATTCATGGCCAGTCTTTGGTCCCTAACACAGTGGCTGACAATGCTGGGCTCTTAAACATTTATCAGGTTATTAAGCTCACCCAGAAACATTGCAAAATGAATTCAGTTGGTCAACTAAAGATGGATAATTCTAAATAGATCACATTCAAAAACAAAACAATGTTGGAAATTTACAAAGTTGTCATTAGAAAGTGGAAATCTGGCAGGCCTGTCAAAAATAAAATGAATCTCAGACATTCCCCAGTTTCTCCTTTCCGTGCCCTTTCTCCTTTTCCATTCTTGTTCCTCTCGGTCTCTGTCCTCTTTCAAGCAACCCTGTTCCTATTATTCTCATCCCTTCCATTCCTCTCCTTTGCCACAAAGCTCCATCCCCTCCAAAAGCTGTTTTTCAAAAGCTGCCTCTACTTAACCCTAGTCCATGGGTGTCTGTGCCTTTTGAAACCTTGTTATATCATAAAGAAAGGGAAGTTTTCTTTTCCTCGGCTACAGTTGTGGGTGTTGGTGGGCTTCTGGGCAGCATCTCCTGGGCACCCTGGAATCCTGATGGCGTCCTGGGAGAGAGTGTGGCAGGGTGGAGGATTTGGGTTACTAGAAGACTGACCTAGTAAGAAGCATTTCCCTTAACTGATTTGTAAAGTAAATCAGGCATAGAAACAAAGATGAAAACAGAGCACAGAAAACAACTCTTCTATTCTCCCAATATTTTCTTAGCTCTGAGTCAGCTGGTATTCTGTCTCAGAGTCATGGACCTTTCCCATCTCTAACTGTGAGAACACATCCAACTCTGAGCCTCTGCCTTGTGTGCCTGGCAGTAGCTGCCACACTGTGTGTTATTTAAGAAGCTCCATTTGGCTCCATGCTCAACAGAGGAGAGGAACATATGGCCTTGACTGTTAAAAATATTCATGAGTCATGTTGCCCAGTGCTGAAGTACAGCCACCTCAAGGGCAATTTTCCAACAGCTCATATTGGTTTACAACATGGAATGAAGACCAGATGAAGTTCCAGGAGGTATTCAGAGGAGACAGAATGCAGTGACGCAAGTTAGAATTTGGTCACTGTGCTGGGTAGCATGTCCCTTCTGGAAAGAGGCATGGAGTGTTAGTAGAATATCAAAGTGAGGGATCCCACTCTCTGGTTCCATTTATAGAGCCAATGTTCTGCTAAATCCTTCTGTAGAAAGAACTTGAGTAAACTTGGAAGTAAGGGTTACTCCATGTATTGACTCCCTAGTGATTTTCTTCTTCCCATGACCACTAAGAGCTCACCTTGCCTCATGGCGTCTGCTTGGTCCAGGATACCACATGCTTTAACTCCCATGCTGCTAACAGAAGATTCTTTCAGGGATAAGTGTTTGTGATTAAAAAAAAAAAAAAAAAAAAAGATTATGGCTTTTAGGGAATTTCTGGGAAAGTTCAGATTGTGGATTTTTGTTATTGTTTCGGTTTTTGTTTTCATTTTAACATTTTGAGGTTTCTACAGAAGTGGTCCTGAGTGTGTTTGGCTTCCTGGAGACATTTTATGTGATTTGTCAAACACCAATATTAAAGAAGCACAGTCAGATTGACTGGGGCTGGGGGATAAAATGGCTTAGCTCTCAGATGGTCGAAGAGTAGACAGGTGGGACGTCTATAATAGTTTCATGATTTAGAATACAATGTACTGTTTGCCCTCTATCCTTTTTTCTATTGTAAATTAATCATTAAAGGGTTCTGTCTGAAACACTTTTTTTTTCTCACTGTGTATCCTGTTTCAGCCTGCCCCATGTGGGCAGCTGCACCTGACTGTAATTTGGGGAACACAAATTGCAGTGGTTCAGCACTTTGTGACTCCTCTAATAAGTTAATGTCACTCCCATATTCTGGCACAATTCAATTCAGAATGCTTGCAATGTATCATTAATGCATTAAAAAAATGTTGTGTTTTTAGACTGAATACCTGGAATTAGTTGGGAGCCTGACAATCCAAAACAGACTTTTTACAGTGCTTGGGAGCCCCAAGGAAGCAATTCTTGTTTAAGCATTTGCGTTATCAGAGAAGCCCAATACTTCAAAGGTCTGTGTAGGATGCTCAAAATAGGCACCTTGCCAAACAGAAATTGAAACACATATACATACTATACTATTTGCCTTACAGAAATTAATTTTCAGCCAGCAGCACCTAGGATTATTTAATATTTATCTTTAGCAGCAGGAAGATGAATCTATTATTTTATGAGTTGATTTTGTTATTTTACCTGAGTGTTTCAGTCAGTCTTTATGGTAGGAGACACTTATGGTCTCCCCTATGTCCTGCCTGTTACCCTCTTTTGGAATTATTATTATTTTTTAAGTATTCAGAAGCAATGGGAAGATTCATTTCTTTAATCATTGGATTTCCCCAGTCAGTTCCCTGGGAAGAAATGATTAGATCCTTTCAGCAATCTGAGTAAATGTTAAGATCCAGGGCTATATCCATTGAATGGAGTCTGTGATGGTAGTAGGTTTGAAGAAACAGTTTTGGATGGCAAGTGAAGACACGGAATTCTAGAGCTTCTCTTCACCTTTGTGACCTGGGAAACATCTCTTAACTTTTCTGGACCCTCCTCATCATCACCTGTACTTAAGTAAGTTAGGGTCAGTAGTCCCTATAGAACTCTTGCCCCTAGCTATTCTGAAATGCTACACGGTCCCACAGTTCCTCCTCCTCTTGCTGAGAGTCCAAAGGGTTGTGTGCCTGTTGATTGTTTGTGCCTGTGAAATTAAAGCAACACAAAAGGAATATGTCACTGTGTAGAATAACAAAATGACTGATAGAGTATCAGGGGGACTTGAGTGTATAAAAAGCCACAAAATTGCAAAGTACCTTGTAGATGGGAACTGTTAAATATCAATGGAGCATTGCTGTGTCTGCACCGTCAGCACTTCCCTGTGACCACAGTGAGAGAGATGCTAAAATGTCATTTCATGGACCACATTATGTGCTGCTTATGATGAATATTCTGGCCATGGTTTATTACATTTTTGATAAATTGTAACTTCTTGGACCCAAATTTGGTTAGCTTATCTCTAGTGCCATTTAAACCTTGAAAGACTGAATTTGCCCCAAAGATTTAATCATCATTCAGCAGCGGTCTGTAACCATGTGGTACTAATTTAAATTACTGTAGCAATGGACAAGTCTCTATCCAGAAATTAATAAATGCAATTTATAAGGAATGTTAAGTAACAACTAACAATTTAATGCTTTGTGAGTTTCAGCCAAACTGATTAAATAATTAAAACAGATTTCCAGGGATAGGGGAAGAGATTTTACCATAAAAGAGATAAACAGTTTGGGAATTGTATGCATTCTTTTAGACATTTAAGATAATTAAATCCAAAACCTATGTTAAAATAACACTGAAGGTCTGGTTTAAATCAGTAGTGGGAATTGCTAAGTTAAGAGTTGAACACCATCCTCAGTGTCTGCCCCATTGTTTTAAATAAGGCATTTGGGGACTCTCAGAGCACTGGGTCAGTTTATAGAGCATGCTATTGGTAGAACAATATTGGTCTCAAGTAAAAATAAAAAAAACTACCTTCTTGCCATGATATTTCCAGGCTTTTACTAAGCTAAACTAGATGTTTAGAATAATCTCAGAGCTATCGTACAAACCTAAAACTTTCTGGTTTTCAAATTCTTATTTGTTTAAAAGAAAAGATAAAGGAATTTAGAGATTATAGCTATTTTGATTGAATATGTAATATGTTTTAAGCCCATAAAAATACATAATAATGTAATTAATATGTATTTTTATGGGCTTAAAAGAATTAGTCTTGCAAGAAATTATTGAATACTTATATATGTATAATACAGGTATGTCTGTGATATAAAGATTGATAAATAAGGGACAGTGTTTTCTGATTAATAATAATTTTGTAATAAGCAGATGGGTAGTCCCCTTGATAGAAATGATTATAGGTTACCATAGGACATACTCTTTTTTTTTTTAGAGAGAGAATGTGTGTCACACAGAAGCAGGAGGGGTAGGAGCAGAGGGAGTAGGAGAGAGAATCTTAAGCAGGCTGGATCTCACAACCCAGAGATCATGACCTGAGCTGAAATCAAGAGTCAGACGGCTTAACTGGCCGAGCCACCCAGGCACCCCAAGGATGATTTTTTTAAGTGATTTGCATGAAGGGCTCAAAAGGTGCCCATCATTCATCCTTGTATCTATAGCCCACCAACCCTGGTGGGGAAAGACCATCTAACTACTGTGTCAGGGCCTGCTTCCTTAACTATGTGAAAGCTGTGTGGTATTTCCAAGTGGAGTGGAAATGTGAAAACTGTTTGAAAACCATCCTTTAGAAGGGTACATAGTTAGTGAACACTAGTTGGCTGAATTTTCACTGAACTGGCCAGCTGTTTGTGGGTTAAGTAGATGCTAGTTGAATGTTCTGATGTCCAGTAGGTTTGGAGTTCATTACCTACCAAATTGAAGTTACCACACTTCCCTCTAAATGTACTTTTCTTTATGTAATAACCAATTACCCAGGTATGCCTGGGACTGAGGGGCTTCCCAGAATGTAGCTCTCTTAGCACTAAAACTGGGAAAGCCCAGGCAAACCCAGATAAACTGATCACCCTACTTTTACCTTTTCTTCTTGCCTCCTCTCTCCTCATTAACCATACTTTCACCTCCTCAGTCATTCTGGATTTCTCCAGCTCTTTTTCCACATTCAGATTTTCACTGAGTTCTATAAAATATTTCATCCCTTCCTCTTCTTCAGACCTCTTGTTATTGCTTTGGCTCAAGCGATGTCATGATTTTCCTAAACTATTAAAACAACTGCTAAACTGAACACCCCACCTCTAGACTTACTCTCACCACAATCTCCCCATGACCCAGCTTGTCAGATATTTTAAGATGTCTATTCACTTTCTCAAGTCTTCAGTGTTACTTATTACATAAAATCCCAATTTATATACATGAGATAAAAAAGGCTCTCCCTCCGTCATCTGGTTCCTGCCCAAGTCTCCAGGCTCACCCCCATCTGCCTTTCTTCTTGAACTCTATTCTCTAGCCACTTAGATCCACTTGGAGTTTCACAGGGGCAGAATACTAATTTATACTTGTACACCTTTGGCTATATGTCCTCTTTTAAAAATGTCTTTCCCAGTCCTCTTTTCATCTCACAAACAGTGAATTATTTTTTAAGACCCAGTTCAAGCATCACATTCCTTTATCAAATCCTTCTACCCCCAAGGTAAAATTGACCACTGTGCATTTTGTGCTAGTCTGAGCCTTATATACTCATCATAGACTTAAAGACACATGTTAAAATTATTTATTGAGTAGTAGTGGGTATATATATTTAGTGGAAGAAAACTGATTTTATTAATATTTATTTTTAGGTTTTGGTATTAGGTCTGATGTGTATCAGACCTGAAATGTTTGTGGAGTGAATGAAGAATTTCTGTCACTACATCATGGGAACTATACTGAGATAGCAATGCGATGTGTGTGGTGAGTCTCCAAGCACTTTGATAAGGCCCTTCTCATATCACCTAGTTGAAACTTTCAGTAGCCATTTACCTGTTTATCATTTCACTGTCATGTCATCTGTTTGCTCATAGAGCTTTCCAGAAACAAATTTTATGCACACAAGTTAGGAGAGTAGCCATTTTATATCATTTTTTTCTTATGCTGTAATAGTTTTGATTCCAGTCTAACAAACCCTGTTTACTGTCTATCCAACATCCATCTCTCTATGCCACCCCACAGTTTATCCTTCCAAACAGAATCCTGTTCATTCCAGGGTCACCTTTCCTCTGCAAGACTGTGTGCTTCTGAAAAGGTTGCTTCTCTTCCCAAGGGGGTGGCTCCTGATCAGTCTAAGGCAATCCTAATTCCCCTGTACCCCAAAACTACCTAAAGACGGCTTAAAGTTCTTGTGATACAGTTCTGGCATTGAGATGTAAGAGAAGTCTATTGGAGATCTTTTGGAAAGGTTCCCTCTTACAAGAATGGTACCCAGGAAGAAATGGTCTCTTGTTCTCTGGATATTGTTCTATCTATATATGACACCTATAACTACTGTGGGCATCTTGTGACATTGAGGAAAGCCAGCCTTTAAATGAAGCCAACACTGAGACCAACATAGCAGAAAAATAGAATCCAATTCTGGACGTTATTGTGGAATATCTGATCCTACCCCAGCTACAGCCTCAGTCTCCTAGACTTGTAATTATGTTGTGTGTGGTTGAGGGTCTCATAACTGACATAGACTAGTTATGTAATCTGAGAGGGCCAGGGCCATTTGTTAATACATACCATCTGGTACTTTGAAAGTAAGGATAAAAATGTGTAAAATATACTCAGAATAAAGGCAAAAGCCAAAATGACCACCTGAGAAGATTCCAGTTCTACCAATATCAGTAACTATTTTGAATGAATCAGTCAATGAATGGAGATTCTGTTCAAGGAATTATAATACATGCTTATCAGGAATAGAAACTCTAAGCAGTCATAACCTTTTTCTATATGAGCTAACGGTGTCAGTAGTGAACTGACCTAAATTACTATACAATAAAGAAGAAAGTAATGGATATTATGATAGTGGTAACAATCAAACATTTTATTGAGCAACTACTATGTACTAGGCACTGTTCTGAGTCCTTCCCAAGAACTTTTATTTGTGTTAGCTGTATTTTTTCTTTCAAATATTTTCCCCAAAGGCCACTTCATGACCTATAAATATTTACATACCACTACACTTACATAAGTCTCTCTCATTCTGTAAGAGAGAGAAAAAGAAAACCACTATCTTTCCTGACTTTGCTTTCCTCTCAAGATATTACCTTATTTCCCTTTACAAACTTCACCAATTTTTTCCACTAATAAACATTATTCTTTAGATCTGTTTTAAGTTCATAAGATAATTGAGCAGAAAGTACAAAGCTCCCATATATCCCTGTCCCCACACATACACAATCTCTCTCACTGTCCATATCCCTCCACCACGGTGGTACATTTGCTACAATCAGTGAGCCTGTATTGATACATCATTATCACACAAAGTCCATAGTTTGCATCAGGGCACACGTGGTGTTGTACATTCTGTGTTTGGGCAAACATAGAATGACAGGTATCTACTGTTGTAATATCACACAGAATAATTGAGCTGCCCCAAAAGTCTCCGGTGCTCTGTCTGCCCATCTCTCTGACTCCTTCACCAAGTGTTTTGAAAAAATAAATACATGACACCTTCTACAAGCCTCTGATTTCTTCCTTTGATCCATTGCACTAATTTTTATTCCCCTCATTTTTATGAAATTGCCTTGAAAAACATCACCGTTGACCATGGTATTGACAATTCAGTGACTATACCCCTGCTGGCTACTTCTTTTGTCCTCCCCTCCATAGCAACATCAACTATCCAGTTGATCCAAGCCAGGAACCTCAACCTTTACTTGCCTCTCACCCCACTTCTCCTCTCATAATTTTATCATTCTACCTCCAAAAATTTTATTGCATAAGTTTCTCCTGAGAGAAACAACTTGTCCAACTTTAATTTAGTTCCATCATCTCTTCTCTAGACTACTATAGAAACCTCCGAGCTTATTCTCGTGTCAACGTATACCCTACAGTTAAAGTCAGAGTAGCTTTCTGAAACACCATTGTCTCCCTGGCACTCCATATTTGAAATACTTTAATAGTATCTCTTCCCTGAAGAATAGCATCTAAACTCCCTAGCTCTGCTGTAAAGGTCCTCACAGTCCTGCAAGCATGCTCCTTCTCAGTGCCACCTCTCACCTCTCCTCCTCAGCGCTCTCTTCTACCTAGACTGGAGTAGTCTGGACTCTGAGCATGTGTACCTCCACCACTCGGTGACTTTGTATAGTCGATTCTCTCGGTGTAGAAGGCACTCTCTCCCTGGTGTAGAAGGCCTTCTCTCCCTTGTCCAGGTAATGAACGTCTGCTACTATGGAGGGACATTTCATAGCACATCAAAACTATTGTACTGTCTTGGTATATTTGTTTGTCGATGTGCCTGTTCCCTTCTCTTAAATGTGGGCTTTTGAGACAAGGAACTTTGTCCTATTTACCTCAATATCTCTAGTACCATACCTGGCACAGTGTCCAGTACTTAATAAATGTTTGTTGCATTAAGGCTATTGTAATGGAGTGAACAGAGTATAATGGGTGCTCTGAGAGGGAGCAACTAGAAGGGGGGGTTTATTCATTCATTCATTCAACAGTTACGTACAAAATACACATTATGAGCCAAGCATTCTTCTAGGCACTGGACATAGTGAACAAACAGAAGAATATCTTACACTCATGGGACATAACATTCTATTTTAGTAGGAGAAAACAGATACAGTGTGTTTGGCAAAGAGTCAGTATCATGAATGAATGAAAGAGGTAAGACAGAAATATAAGATATAAGGAATGGTAAGGGCCATTGACAAACTGAGCATCCTATGACCCACCCAAGGGAATTTAGTTAAGATCACATTAAAACATCTATAACATCATGACCCAGCCACTGAATGTATTTAGGAGCCAGATTTAGCCCATAGCCTACCCCCTTGTGTTCCATGTTGCAGAGACATCTTTGTTCTAGATCTTGTTCCTTGAAAAAGCAGGGAGAGGCAGTAGATCCTTGAATACTGGCAGAATATCCTTATTAGTTTATCCAATCTACCTTAATAACAGCCCCTCACTTTTTCTTAGCCTCTTTATCCTATGCTTATAGCTTAATGTTTTTTTTCAACAGCCACAAAGTTGTCCTGAGAAAATAGTCACTTGCATTCCTTGGAAAGAATACCCTTGTACTTGGAGATCAAAAGCCCAGCAGTGAGAGCACCAAGGGGCAAAAAGAGCATGGGCTCCCTCATACCAGATTCAGAAGCTTAGGTGTATTAAAAACAACTTCTGCAAGCATTCTTTTTGGATAGGAGAACAAAGAATTGTGCCATTAGTATGTATGGGTATGACTAGATGGCAGAAAAATAAACTTCGTAATATTTTAAAGTTGAAAAGGCATTTTAAGGTAACTCTAAATTAACCCTTTCCTTTTGCAGACAGGGAAACTGAAGTTCAGGAATTAGTAATTTACCCAAAGTTGTACACCTGGGATATATTAAAATAGTGTGAACAGTTGACCATCTACTTCTGCCCCATGTTAGCAGCCAAGGATTTCAAACAATAGAGATAGATTGAAGGCTCTGACCAGTAAACTGTAGGTGTTTTTCCAAGTTTCTGTGATCTAAATGGCTAGCTCTTAATGAGGAAGAGGTCTGTGATAGAGGTAGCCAGAGATGGATTATAGTTGATAGAAGATGTGAGGATGGTGCATGAAATGTGTTTTACTCCAGGCAGAAAATTAAAGCAAGAGGTTCACAGAATTATGAGTTCTCAAGGTGTGTGGGAGAATAGTACTGTTTATCTGTTAAATTATTTATTCATCCAATTTATCTATTAAATTATTCATTCATTCAGTCAGTCAGTCAGTCAGTCAGAAATGTTAAAGCCTTACTATTACTTACTTTTGAGCTATGTGCTGTGGAGGACACAATGTGGTAGAACTCTCCTCCTTCTTTCGGCTCAAAGAGATCACAGTCCCACAGAGGAGCCAGATGTGCAGACAAATCATTGCAGTACTCTGTGCCATGGGAACATGTATGTTTTTCCTGAACAAAGGGAAAGCCTACCTGGGTGCTGAAGGCAGTTTGCCCCAAGTCAAGTGCTATATTAAAAATACTATTACAGGGACGCCTGGGTGGCTCAGAGGGTTAAGCCTCTGCCTTCGGCTCAGGTCATGATCTCAGGGTCCTGGGATCGAGTCCCGCATCAGGTTCTCTGGTCAGCGGGGAGCCTGCTTCCCCACCCCCCCTCTCTGCCTGCCTCTCTGCCTACTTGTGATCTCTCTCTGTGTCAAATAAATAAATAAAATCTTTAAAAAAATATACTATTACGCCTTCCCTAGTCATCCTAACAATGCTGCCTATGTACTAATAATCCTCTGAAGAATCTTTCTCCCTCGAGTAAAATTAACCTGCTTAGAAGAGCTTATGAAGAGATTCTCTGCTTCTTTCAAAGTTACAACACTTGCCAAGTGATGTACCTTGTGTGTCTGTGACACTGTTCCCAGAAGGACCAAGGCCCCTGAGTCATAAGATGGCAGTCATTCTCTGCAGCCATTGGCTCCTGAGGCGCAGGCATTTCCATCCATCTGCAAAAGGAAGAAGAATTAGCCGCCTGCTTGAATCAACCGTATGTGTGTTGGTTGGGAGTTGTTAAGAGACGTACCCCTGACAAGAGCCGAGTTGCCCAGCCAGCTTCCCTTTATCAGATGGGCCAGTGCCAATCATCATTGTTCTTGCAAGGTGATAGCAGGAGTTGTTCCCCGTTAGAAGATGGTGGCATTCTGGCAGGGTCACCATAGTGTTAAGATGCATAGCATTTGTCAGGTTTGCCTAGGACTTCTGGAGGTTTAGTTATGAAACTTGTTAATTGAGCTATAAATATAGCTGCAGCCTTTGCCTTCCAGTAAGGCAGTGTGTTAATTTGGGTTTGGCAGGGGGATGGTGCAAGCTGCCAATGTTATGTTAGGATTAGTAACGTGCAGTACATTTTAACTCCACTTCCCCATGTGCCATGCTTCCTCCTCTGTTTGTTATCTTTCTGAGGGAAGAGAGAAGAAGAGAAAGCAAGCTCATCATCATGGGCATCTTACGTTAGGGATATTTATCTGCAGACCTGCTTTTCACCTTTCAAGTCTTCAGGTGGAAGGAGTTCGAAAGATAAATGAAGAAAACCATGTGCACACACAGCAGAGGGCTCAAACACAGCCTTCTGCCCTGAGATTAGAGCAACCAAGGCTGCCAACAGCGGGGTGTTTGCTCTTGCTTCCCCATCGTCCCCAACCCCAACCACTCTCCAAAGTTTGGACATCCCTCTGTGCCTTAAGGTGAATGTGATAATGCCAAATACATGTTCTCCACAATCAAAATATGTTCTCCCTTTTTTTTATACACATGAAGTTACAGGTAGAATGGAGTAGGTTTGTTTGCTTGGTTCTTCTTCAAATACTTATCAAAGGGTAAACATATCACTTGCTCATCTCACGGAGAAAAAAGTACATGGATTTTAAACTGTACATAAAAACAACTTTGGCTGTGTGGTTTATGCTCATAGGGGAAAGAAAAGGTGCTGCAGAAGTAGTCATACCATGCCTGCTTAGAGATCCTTGGGAAGTAGTAGTTGAATGAATGAATGAATGAATGGGTGAGTCTCAAGTAAGTGGAGTGAAAGAATGGCTTTTGTAGATTATCCAGTCTACCATGTCTGCTTTCTTTTCTAAAACATGTAGTGACCTGGAAATAGGCTGGCAAAAATGGGAATTCTGTTTTTTGGCAGTTGGTAGAGGACAGAACTCACTTCCAGCTAAGTAGTATCAGACATTTTTTTTTTTCCCTGAAGCACCTGGCTTGAGTAGAAATATGAAAGAATGTAGAAGTCTATAAGCCATGTGGGTCTCCCTGGAGACAGTGCTGATTGCATTTCCCTGGTTATGAAATGTTAGAGATCAGCTTTAAATATTCTTTGTTTTTCATGTTGCTTTCCCCTTCGTGGGCATGTCTCTTACATCTGAAAGGTAGACATTTCCATTCCTTTTTGGGTTTTATTTATTTACTTAGAGCCCTATGTTTTTATTTTTTGTTGGGTTGAACTTTAGAAGTAAAGATGTTATATCATGGGTGCAGAAATGTGCTCAGCCCTAATGAGGATGGTGTTAATTTTTTCCATGGTTTTTTACAGTGAAACTGTAGCCTGCCTCAACTATACCAGCTGTTAATTGTATTTTCCTTAAGTCCTTTTGATATTCATATGAGATGCATTTTATAACCCATCTGGTAACCTTGCTGCTAACCAACAATTGTAGTCTGACATCTGAATACAAAGAATTTGGGACAAGCCACAGTTGTACATGGAAACTTTTAAAACAATGTCTCCCTTAATATATTCTTTACTAAAAAACATTGTGAAGAAATGATTATAGCCTCACTAAATTCTGACATGCTAAAAAAAAAATGGCTGTTCATTCTTTGGGAATTTGTACCAACTTAGTGATTGGGAAATTGAGAGAATAATAATAATAGTAAAAAGGCACAGAGTATGCCAGGAAGCCAGCCTTTCCTCTGCTTCATCCCATTCATGAGCTTGACACAGCCTGGACTAGTATTCCAATAGTCTGAGGTGGACAGAGAGTGGGTGCTACTCACATTCTGGTTTCTTTGGAGACTGAGGAATCTGGAATCAAACTGATAGGATTATTAGAGTCTGAAGCAGGGCTGCTATGGGCAGTTGTGGGTTTTTGTACTTAGGCACTAGGCCGAATAGGCAAGTGTGGGCTGGAATCTAGCCCTGGTACCGCTTACCAAGCTGTGTGCCCCAGCCTGGGGCTCCATCAGCCGGGAGGAAAGGGCCCTTCTGCAATTCATCTGCCAGGGTGGAGTGCCTTTTTGTAACTCTCACAAAGATGCACTGTGTGCTAAGGGTGGCCTTGGCTGGAAATAACTGTTGAGGGGGATCCCGTATATCTGAAACTCTCCTGGGTTCTAATAGTCCTTTCATTCCAGCTCCCTTTTCCCATCTCTACTGTGGGAGGAGGAGTGACTTATCCAACAGGGGCATCTGGAAAGAGATTGGAAGCCTGGGTAACTCTGCCCCCATTCTGCTTGACGTCTTTTTAGGGAACTGGCTGCCTGCAGAGAACACACATAGCATAGGGCAGGTGTGGAGGTGAAGAGGAAAGGGGAAAAAAGACCTGATGCAGCCTAGTGTCTCCAACTCTAGGAAGCTCTCTTGCTCATTTTACCCAACCTTGCTTTATTCAGTAGGAAAGTTGTAATTTGCACCATGGCTCACTCTTTTGTCTTCATTTTTCACTTGGTTCAGAATTCAGGAAAAGGGGTGCTTTATTGGGCTCGCAACAGGATCTTATTGACCATACAATTCCCCATTTCCCTCCACACCTGTACTTATAACAGAATTGTTCTATCCAGCAGAAGCCATGAACTGGTGGGCGCTTGGCCAGATTCAGCCTACATCATATTTTGTTTGGCCCACAGAGTATCTTTTGGAAATAATGGCACAAACATTTAAAAAATGGGAAATTGCATGTCCACATCAAGATTTCTGGCCATTCTTAAAAAATAAAAATGGAAAAGCTGTCCACATTGGGCCAGCCTCCCCACATGGCAGTAATCAGCTAGCATTGTACTCCCTTTTCCACAGGGCATACTCTCCAACTTTCCTTTGTCCCCACCACTCTCTGTTGGCTCTTGGACTGAGGTTGGGTGTCAGCTACCTATCTAGCATTACTCTTCATGGTTTTGTTTTGTGTTGAATTAAACAAATGTCCCCTTATTCTTATGTCCCTTTTAAAAGTTGATGGGAAAGTCTCCATTTCTGAAGACATGGGAGAAAAAGCAAATGTCTTTCTGGAACCCTAGATTATTTCCATATGTTTAATGTATATTTTTTTCTTGGATGATTCACACATTATGCTACCTACCTGGCTCCTATAGTCAGTTTGAATTTTTGTAGCTTTTTTTATTTTAGTTTTAGCTTTTTGGTCTTTATTTATTTATTCACTTTTCAAAATATAACCCATGAAAAAGACTTGCTTCTCCTTTGGCCAATTCATTCTACTACATGGAAGCTCTTCCTTATCTTAAGCTGGTACCTGCCCCTTGAACTTTGCACATGGCAATATTGTCTCAGCATGTGATGTCAAGTAAACACATATCCTGCTAGAAGTTCTTAGAATTGTTCACTGATATTTCTTGTTCTCCTTCTGGATGTGGCAGAATTTTACTTTCTCCAAACCCTTGAAGTTCTTGACGGATGGGCCCCTGCTTTCACTTGGCAGTCCTCACATTTGAAGAGCATTCCTTTGTCTTCATTTTTTGTTTCCTGGGATAAAATTCCATTTAGTACATGCCTATATGTTCTCTAAATATGTGACAAGGTCCCTTTCTACTCAACTGTAAGAAAATCTCTCTTAAAATAATTATTCCTGTGGTCGACTCTGCCAACAGCTGCAGAACACTCCAGAACAGAGTGAAATCTGCCTCAAGACCAGGAAAAGGATAATGTGACCCACTCTTTATTTAAGATAATGTCACATTGGGCCTGTTTGATATTTTATCTGTTGTATAGCCATGAGTTTTTTTCTGATAGGAGTACCAAGAAACATCTTGGAGAGCACAGTTGCCATCCAAGGCTGGGGAAAAGTATGGGTAGTCTTCAAACCTTCCATTGAGTTGCTGCCATGCTTGAATGTATCCAAATTCTCCTTGGATTTGCTGGAGTGTTTCACTTTTATCTCTAAGCCTAGACTTACTTGGGGGGAGTGAGCTCCAAGGTTTACTGACTAGTTTATAAACAGGTTCATAATCCCTTTGTTGGTGCTGAACAACATTTTCTAAAATTCAGGAGATAATCTCTGGTTTTAGTACTCTAATCATTTTTCTGGCTTGAACTGAATAACCTTTGATTCCCTGGTCCTACCAACAAAAGGCTGTCTTTTCCATTTGTAACAATTTTTACACATTTTCAATAATTCATGAAAATTGAAATAATATTTAGTATATTGTAGTTTTAAAATAAATTCACATACATACATACATATGTCTTCTTGTCAAAGTTAGTGTTTCCTTTTCTGTTTCTGCCTGAATGTGTGTTCGGGTGTTATATAGAGTGACAAGGAGCAACTAAATGGGAAATACAAAGAAGAAATAAAATCCCTGTTGCTTTCCCGTGTAAAACTGACATACTCTCCTGTCTCCCTAGCCTTTGTCCAGTCTAATGGAGAGAAAAAGACTGAAGGTTCTAAAGGTTAAAGTAAAGCACTGGCTCTCATGGATGTCCCCCTGACTTGGGGCAAGGTACAATAGAAGGAACTTGGAATTTGGCAATAAGAACTTTCTAGCTCCAGCTCTGAAGGTGATTAAGCCATTTGTCCAAGCCTCACTTTCCTGGTTTGTAAATTTTTCACTCAACTGACTTCATTGAGATAATGTGAGGGTCAGATTCAGTATGGGAATATCCCTTTTGAATGTGCTCAGTTGTTTTTTACTGTTCTTCCAGGCTGCATGGCAAGTAGAGGCATGTTTTATAGGGAGGGGTAAGTTTCCCAGAAATGTTTTGAGTGGCCCCAGTTGTCCTTCCACCCCTGAGATTTCTCCCTCCATAGCCCTTTACAGGACATAACCCCAGTGAGTGATAGTGAGGCTTGTTTCCTGTACCAGGTAATCGTCAATGCTCTCCCTGTTTCAAATTGAACCCCAAAGGAATTCAGTATCCCTGTGTCCCTCCCTGGGTTGTTTTTGTTTTTGTTTTTTTGCTGAGTTTATGTGGGAAATCCCTGAGGTCACAGAGCCTAGAAAAACTAATGTCTGAGATGGAGAGACGATATTGTATTTAGGGACTATATTATATTGGGCTGAGCTCAGGCATTGGACTTTTCTGGCAAGGTGTACCTGAATGGAAGGACCATGACACCAAGGTGCTAGGGAGGTTACTGAAAGAGCCCAAGAGTGCTGTGGGGAAGGGAGGTTTTCAAGAGCCGACAGTAGGCCACTTCACCAGAATCTCTTTTCTCCTCTCTTACGCAGTAGGATGTGTCATTTCATCCCATCTCCCCACCCAGGAATAAGTTTTGTTTTGTTTTGTTTTTCATCAGACAAGCATGATTTAAGGATCCCAAGAACAATCCTGATAACTGGGCATTTGGTCAGTCATATTTTCTTTAACAGGGACTAGCCATTTTCCAGTTTATTTTCTGGATACTTGGAAGCTTCTACTGTGTTGCTTTTAAGTGGCTTCGGGAATCCACTCTTAGGGCCATGTAGAAATACACTTTTCTGCCAAGGTTTGATTTCTGAGGTGGGAGCGCTTGTAAATTATTGCTGCCTTCTTATTTCTCATTCAAAAAAGTGAGAATTACTCTGAAGTAGACCAGCTATGTTGTGGACTGAACTGGTAAAGGAAAAAGAAAGAGGGTTTCAGGTAATCCAGTCAATCCTTTCTGGGAAGGCAGAAAACGGGAGTATAAATGAATCAACAGATAGTGCCCTTTTATGTGCACTCCCATCTTAAGTGTATTCAGTGTAATAAGAATATATAAGCTAGAGAGGAAGACTTTGTGATCTATGCCTCAGATTTATTTCTACTCCCTGGAGTCACTGCTTCACTAACCTTGCTCTGCCCCACATCATCCTTCATCCTTCCAAAGTAAATAAATGTAGTTCTCTTCAGCTTTTTTTTTCTTAATTAGCTATCAAAATTTGAGGTGTCACCGAGATTTTGAAGGCCCCTGTTACCTGTCTTAAGAATGTGGGGGCCGCCCCACTGTCCTTGACCAACTTGCCCCCCTTCTGTCAGCGGTCACCAATATACATGCAGCCACACACACGTTTTTCTGCCTGGCTCCCACTGCCAGTTCCAGAGATGGCGGAGCTCCTGGCCTCTGTTTGTATATAGAGCTGTCTGAAATGCATTCGGGATCTCTTGAGGTGAAAAGAGTTATATAAACAGAGAATGTTATTATGGATTCTTACTACAGATGGAAATGACTGGGTATTCTCAAAATAAATAACATTTCACATTTTTATAGCTATGTAACATAATATGCATGTGTGTGTGTGTATTTATATTCTTTCCATCTTGAATACACAGCCTCTCCTTCCTCAGCACTTGGATAAGCCATTCATTTTGCCTCCTGCTTTTTTGATTCTCTTCTTAAGAATTCATTTAATTGTTGCCAGCGTTTGGGGAGTGAGGATGAAGCGGTTATAGGCTTCCTGCTAGCTCCCACCAGATAAGCCTGCCGGGGCTGTAGCAGTTAGGAGAGCTGAATGCTGAAAACACTTAAGTTCTGTTTTTCCACTTCCCCTCTAAAGAGAGATCAATCAGCTTGTGGCTCAGCATAATTACAAATGGAAACTTCCTAGAAGAGATGCCGGGAGTTGGAGGATTCAGTGTAAGGCACCTAGATTCAGAAGTTGTTTGTTTAGATATTTTGGGTATCCCCCTCCTCTTTTTATTGAATCTGCATATTTATTTTCTTTGAATTCTAGAGGGCAGAGCATGCCATGTCTCATTTACATTGATCTACTCTCAGTAAAACAAACAAGTGAATGTAGGTAAACGAATGATAGGATTACCACTTTCATAATGGTGCTATCCCCACAAGGAAAATCTCGAGTATTGGGACCCTATGCCTGGGGTTTGCAGAAAAGAGCAAAGATGCCAGAGACTTATCCTGAGCCAGGGAGGAGGAAGACTGGCATCCACAAGTCCAGGCAACACAAGGCGGACAACAGCTGGCTTTGCCAGCTCCACCTGGCTCCAATAAAGGACTGGCTAGCATCCTTGGCAGTAGCTGGTGGGAGAGGCAGAAAGAAGCCAACTGCCCTGAGGCTGGCCAGTTCTGGTGGAAAGAGGTGGAGGATGGAGAGGTAGCTGGGTGAGAGGGCCTCAGGCCCTCAGTATGGTGCTGAGAAAATGGCCGACTTGGGGGAATTTAGGCCAATTAGAGAGTGATCCTTTCACACTCAGCCATCTGGAGATGCCTGCAAGGGAACTGATTCTCCTCAATGATAACTTCCAAATTTTAAGAGGATCTAATGAAATTTTAAACTAAGATTTACTGAATGCCTTATACATGAACAGGCTCTTTGATAGGTGCTCTAGTTGATAATAAGAATGACCACAATAGTAGTAAGAACAAGGGGATGATGATAATCACTAGCCTTTAATATGAGCACTTAATAAGTGCCAGATTCTGTTACATCCGTCAGCCCTCACCATCTTACTCCTCACAATCTTCCATAATACAGGTATCATCATCACCCTCATTTTGCAAGAAGGAAACCAAGATTTAGGGAGTTTAAATAGTATCCCCGGAGTCATAGAATTAGGTGATAGCTGGGTTTAGCACCCAAGTGGTCCAGCTCTTAATCTGAATCCTGCCCTATGTGGAAGAATGTATGGTCTGTAGTTAAGGAACTAGTAGTCTAATGAATAAGGTAGGCATGAAAAAAATACATGGTAATGATTAAAATAATCCCGTAGTAATGCACTCTGCAACAAAACAAATTCAGATATTACATGATTGAATATTGGATTTCATTACTGGCTTCAAACTCCTCACCTATATTCAGAATTGACTGCATAATAATTTAAGATTAAATTTTTGGGACTCCTTGAAGAGTGATGCGGATGGGTGTTACTGTAGAGTAATACTAACAGTAACTGATTTTCATTGGCCATGTACCATGAAGTCATTAATTCTAGTTCTTACAACCATCAATGAAAGTAAATAATGTTATCCCTGATGTACAAGCCATGGAGCTTAAATGATCTGTTTAAAGTTCAGAGTTAGTGAAGTGGCAGAGTTGGGATCAGAATGGAGACAGAATGATACCAATCCAGTGCTTTCTTCCCTATGCCATCCATATTGCCAGTCCTCAAAAAAGTGGGATGTATGAAAAGACTACATATGGTACACAGAGTAGGAAGCATGTTTAATTGTATGGAAGGAGTTTTCATAGGAAAGAGGAAGCTGACATTTACTGAGTTCTTCCTATGTGCCAGTCACTGAACTGAGCATTTAACCATGTATTCTTTCATTTAATTTTGTGAAAGCCAAGTCAGGAGTTTATGGATGAATAGGAATTTTCCAAAGAGACTGTGAGGATATGTGGCTATTCCAAGCACAGGGAATAGTATGGGAGGTATAGAGGCATGAAATATTAATATGTGATTGTGGGAATTAAAATCACTTTGGTATTATGAAAGCATAAGGTACAGTACAGAAATGGAGTATGTCAGGGGCGACTGGGTGGCTCAGTTGGTTGAGCATCCAGCTCTCAGTTTTGGCTCAGGTCATGATCCTTAGGGTCATGAGATCATGCCCCATGTCAGACTCTGAGCTCAGCAGGTAGTCTGCTTGAGATTCTCTCCCTCTACCCCTCCCCCTGATTTGTGTGCACAGATATACTTGCCCTCTCTCTTTCTCTAAAATAAATAAATCTTAAAAAACAAAACAAAACTGGAATGTGTCATGCAGGGGGATAGAAGATAGTAGCGACTGAAGATGACATTATGAAGATAGAACTCCAATGACACTAAAGGGGTTCTTGGACCAAGAAAATGGATATTTTCCTCTAGATATCAGGTAGCAGAGTGAAGGGAGAAACAAGTCTAGGTAAATAGTTTTCCTAAAAAATCTTGAAAAGTAAAGCAATGATCCCATTTCATTTAAGCCAGTAAGAACCAAGTTCACATAGAAAGATGAAGGAATTTAGCCAAAATCACATTTTTTCTTTTTTGCTCAAAAATCACATTTGTTTTATACCAATTTGTTGTTGCTTAGGCAGCTTAGTTCCAGAGATTGGAAAGGAAATGAACACAAAGAAGGTGGACAGAAAGTTCTCAGCAGCTTCAGACATGCTCATCCAAGATTGCCCTGTTACCAAAATTAATTTCTTTTTTCTTACAGATTTGTATTAGAATTCCCAATAATTACCCTTGCCACCAAGAATTTTTTCAAATGTTAGTCAAGAAAGTCGATGTTGTAAGATGGAGTCTTACAAGACCATGAAGAAAATGACCACTTCAAATAAGGATGGAGCTTCTCTAACTTCTTTCACTAGTTTGGTTGCCACTGTTTAAGTTTAGAAAGTAGGGCAGCCAAGAATTGCTGGTACTGGTCGTGCATGCACAATGACACCCACTGAGGACAAAAATCTTACTAGCAGTCCAATTTCCTAGTCCCAACACTGAGCTGTCTCCATCTGGAGAAAAGGATCCATTTTTCTACCCATACAAAAGTGCCATATGGGTTAGCAGAAGCCACCCTCAGGAAAGAAGGAAGCATCAATAAATTGGCAGTTCTCATCAAAAGTTTGATTTAGTCTCCACAGTTTAGATCAAGAGGCACCACTGTAACAGTTGTTTACATAATTTGCATAAATGGTAGCATTTCACTTCAAATTTAATGGTGCTTTCCACCTCTACTCCAGGTTGTTGTTAACTTTCCCATGCATTTGATGTTCTTGATTTGAGGTTGTTTTGCTTGGTTTTGTGTTTGCTTTTATTTTGTCCTAATGAGAATAGAAAGCTGTGCTATAGGGGTCAGAGAATTCACTTTTCTACTCAGTAGTTGGCTGAACATTGCCATATTGGTTACTTTCTCAGAACTCCCACTCTTTTTAGCTTTGACTTGTGCCTAACAATAACCTGCTTCACAAGGGTGTTTAATAGTTAGTGCCTGGATTGGAAATAAGTGCCAAAAAGTGGTCATGGTTATCTGATTATCCATGTGCTATGTAGTAGTAGTCAAGATAACACAGGTACATCTTCACCCAGCCTGGCTTAGAACTGCTGTCACTCCAGATCTCTGACAAGACAGGTTTACTCCAGGGACAAGTAATGGATTATGGACTCAAAATGGGGAAGTTTTGAGGGAATGCAAGGGCCAGTCTTCCAGGTGGCCTGACTCCACACCACCTATGGTTTAGATTTTTTTGATATCCCAAATATATTTATATTTTAAATTTTTCTTTGGTTGAATCCAATTCATCATGACACTATTTTATTAATATACCATGGGATGTATAATTTTATATTAATTTTACATATAATATGTATTTAGATTAATTATTACATATAATTTACATATAATTTTATGTATAATTTGTATTTAGATTTTACATTAATTTTACACATAATGTGTATTTAGATTATACATTAATACAAGTATCTACATTGTCTCCTTCAAGTCTTTTGCTCAAACATACCTTCTCAGTCTATCATAATCACTCAGAATAAAATCTGCTTTCCTCATATCACACCTTCTCCTCCTTTCCTACTTTATTTTTCCATCTCCTCATTATTTATTACCCTCTAACATGCTACTTACTTGTTATTTTTTTCATGTCCCCTCCCCCCAACACCAGAACATATGCCCTATGAGAACAAAGATTCCGTTCTTTGTTTTAATAGGCTATTCCTAGTACCTAAAATTTAGTAGGAGGTCAATTTGAAAAAGGAAATTATATTATTATTGCTTTTCTGCCCTAATTTCCAGGATCTGAGAGCTTATTTTAAATAAACCTGTCAATAAAATGCTTTTTCTTTTGGTAAGATCTAACTCCAGACACAGAAGCTCTAATTAGCATACTCAAAAATTTCACTTGGCCCATCATTTATTAAAACCAGAGTAATTTCCCAATTGTCCAGAGTGATACATTTTCCCTTGGGATAAGAGGTCTGAAGGTTGCTTTTGTCTATTTCATAGAATGAAATAAAATTTAAAAGTATGTCTTCCATCTGTGATTTTCTTCCCACAGTATTAGAGACTTCTAAGATTATAATGTCAATCTAAGGTATTGCCTAATAGATAGTAATTAAAGACTTAAATCTTGACACAAACAATGCAGAGATATTGCTCTGAAAGGGTAAAGAAAAAATGAAATCCATCTGCTCTGAATCTCTCAATGTGAAAATACTTGTTTATAAATTGTGAAGTCCATATATATATGTGTGTGTGAGTGTATGCTGCTTTTTCAGTAATGGTTATTTCAAGCGAGTGAAGAGCTTTACTTTGTCATCTATGCATAACATTTGTATGAAAATAATGAGACTTTTTGGTGACTTAATTGATCCACTGAATTTTCAGATGCTAGTTAAATAGCTAAGGCAGATGAGGTGACAAATATTTTTTAAAAAAAATTTTAAGTAATGTAATGGAAACACAAATAAATTACAGTATGTTTGTGTAAAGAATCATTTAACAAGACAACATACAGATATGTGTGGGTTGAGGGGGAAGATGGGAAGCTTTCTTATAGGGAAATATAAAATGGTACATAATTCAAGATCACAGACAGCTTAATCACATAAATATAAATAGAGACAACTCATTTTATTTGTTGCCTTCTTGCTTTTATATTTTATCCTGTAACTTTATTTTGCTTAACAAATAGTGATTTTTCTTTCTCTCTCCTCGAGTCACTATTTTTTATTCCTGAGTTTTGGCGGAGGGGTAAGGGGGCTGGAAAGAGGCTTAAAACATCAGTAAGAAAATACGAAGGACTGGGCTATCTTCATCTGCAGGTTTTAACCTGTGTTTATTGTTTTTTGAGGGGTTAAGATACAACTGCTGTGACATCCAGAAAAAGGAAAGCATACTGGCTGATCTTGTGTGTAAGAAGCATTTCAGCCTAAGCTTAGTGAACTTCCTGGAATGCTCCCCTCGGCTGATGGAAGCTGAGCTTGTGTTGTAAGCAGTGCATATTATTGTATAAAATTTACTGCAAAGGGGAGTGATATGAATAGAGAATGTATACAGTAGCTTACTGCGTGCTAGCAGGTCTTTTCTGGGCTCCTAAATGTTAACTGGATAGTAATATAAGTTATTACACTCATTAAATTAGGCCACAAACAAGTCAACAGTGATTCAGCAAAATGGCTTTGTTTGTATAGTGCAAGGAAGTCTGATAGATATCCAGTCACACATTTATGGCTAAATGGATGAAGATTTTAACATTACAGCCTAATAAAAACCCCATACTGTGTGATTAAATAAGAGGGAAAGCAGTAAAAAAGAGAACGCGTAATGACGGTAACATGTAGGTCAGTTACAATTTAATTGTCATTGCACTTCATTGCTAACATATCAATTCTCTGCTGCTTAGCTGAGCAGAAAACAACAACTTAACATGTACACTGGGCCCACTGACGAGTCGTCAAACCCCCACTTCCATCACCTGATTTTGACTACTTCCTTAACAACCACATGAAGTCTTCCTGCTTTAATAGGATAATCTCGCTGAAAGCTCCTGCTGACTATTTCTTCCCATGCTCAATGCATCAATGATCAGTAAATTTACTTCACACTCTACATAGATGCTAAAATTAGATTGTTTGCATTACAACTTTCAATACTTCTGCAACAAGAAACACCTGCCTGCAGATTTATATTGTTTTGTTTAATGGTTTAAAATAAAGATAGCCTCACAGTGGTGATACCTTGATGTACTATATCGGAGGCGCACAATGGCTGATCATTTTTCTTACTTATCCAATTTGTACTGTATTTCTTGCCATATAAGGTATAGCTTCATTATCATTAATTGCAGCTTTATAAAAACCGAGGAAGTATTTATTCTTGCCAACTTCGTGGCAATTTTACTTATTCAGTGCAACTAAGAAAGGGAGGGGGGTAAAAAAGCACTGTATATTTAAATTTTTTTTCCCTGAATCTGGATAATTCACACAGATCTCAAAGGGGCTTTGGCACCTTTTTAAAATGTTAGCTCTAAAGAATTGTCTGTCTAGCACACTTATGCTGATCTATAGTAAAGACTTAACCGAGTACATAACTGAACTATTAATTCAGGTGCCTAAGGTGACATTTTTTATCCAGCTTAGTGTAGTCTATTCCATATAGAATAGAGTACAGCTCCTGGTAGGAAAAAAATGATCCAGCAGAAGGTAGGTAACTTTATTAGAATGATTAGAAACATCAACAGTTTTTTTTTCTTTTTCCAAATCTTATTTTAATTCAGATTTCTGGGAATCAGGCCCATAGATTCCAAATGTCGCTAGTGTACACTACTGGCAGTGTACACATTTTCTTTCTTTTGCACCTTACCTACCTAGATAGAATTATGTGTCATCTAAGGGCAAGAATAAGGGCCTGGTGTTCAAGATCACAAACAAGCAAAGCAAAAACCCCAGGAAAAAGTTCTACTTCTACATTGATGTCTATAGGCAACCACTAAGCAGTGAGTTAGTGGGTGTGTCTTGAATATTTAGGAAGGGCCTTGTGGTTACTTCCAAGACTGAGTTTGTGAATCCCCACTCTGATTTAAGAGTCAGAGATGGATAGGTACAAATCCAAGGCTGTAATCATTAAGAAAACATTTATAATAACTGCCTTTCTTGTGTTCATTTCTTTCTCATTTATTCACTATGGAATAGGAACTCCTTTCTCTGAGTTCAACCAGGGAGAAGACCAAAGTAGTACAGTACTTTTGGTTTCCATGGTGCTACTTATAAAGATTATGCAAAGTGCTTAATGAATAAGTAACTCTTCTCAACACTTTGCAGATGAGACACTTAAGAGATTTGGACAAAAATAACAATATGAATAAAAAGTTAGCTGTGGTGCTCCAAATGCCTGATTATCTGCATATTCCCAGTCTACTCAGTTGTACCAAATGAGTGACTTATCTTCTGTTGGTATTATTCTTTGACATCTTTCTGATAATCAGTATAGGTCAAATAGGTTCCTCTGGCATGGTCAGCTTTCTTACTATCTTGGATAATAAGGTCTAGTGGAATTGATGATACTCATTCCCATCTAGGAAATGAGTACTGGTGTTAAGGAGAAATGGCTTAACATACTATAGATATTCCAACAACTGAGGCAGAGGGCTGAGGAAGAAGACCTATCATCTCAGAACTATACAAACAGATTTTTTATTGGTAAGAGTTTTCATCCTTTTAACTCATTTGTTGAGTGTTCACATACATTTCTCTCTGTCCCTGTTAGAAATAAATTGTAAGTAAAAGACTCACTTTCCCAAGTAACATATATTATTCAAGGGGGATAAATGCATTGATTATTCCATAAAAATGAACCTTGTAGATTTACAAGTGCCTGGCTAGCTAAATATAGAAATGTGATAAATCCAAATTCACAACAATGGATTTAACCACATTATCATCCAAATCATCCATTTAACCATATATTAACCTATCTGAAAGCAGCTGGAAGAAGGGTTGGGAGAAACAGTTTTCAGGTGTTTTTAGAAATTTTTGAATCACAGTTCCTACTTGTCTAATTTTTAAACCTTGACCAAAAATGCCATGTTCATTTTATCCTTGAATCAAAGAGAACTTGGCAGATTTCCTAATGACAAACTCTATTCAGTGACTTGAAGCATTGATTCATCACCCAGAATATTAACTATTTCGATTTTTTTATGTTACTGAGCTGCTTTAAATGTTAAGGCCAATCAATGTTCTCTGGGGCCATTTTAGATTTGTCTCTCTCAAAGCAGCAGGAAACCAGGCATGGAATGAGGGAGAGAGAGCCCCACCATACCTCTTTGTGTGCACATGTGTGTGCGTGCGTGCCCGCACCTGTGCGCACACACGTGTTTGTGTGACGCTGATGTAATGCTTGATTTGGTAAGATGGACTTCTACTTTCTCCAGCAGCTGCTTTTTATAAGCTTATCTGAGACCCTGACAATTTTTGGAAGCTCATTAGACTTAAGAGTGATTGCAAATGAAAGAGGATGCACGGTTACTCACTGACATTCATGCCTGCTTTTTAAATCTCATGCTGTATTGTTGCAGATCTTGATTTCACACTCAGATGCTTAACCCCACATTAATATGTGTCTTCTTCCCCAAGATGAACGCAATTGCCTTCCATGCCTGGCATTATCATTCCCCGCCAACAAAATGGATTGCAGGAAATTGGGAGTGGGGGGGAAACAACAATATCTCCAAACTTTAACCATGATTTTTCCATTTATTCTTTAATGCAGTACATGTTTTTGCATGCCTACTATGTACAGCCCTGTATCAACCAACCACCATGTAGATTCTTCTTGTGAGTTAGGTTCTCAAATGAAATGGCAGAGATTTTCATCTCCCTAGGGTCATGCCAAAAGTCTATTTCTTTTTATCTTTCCTATTAAATTATGTTTACCTGAATATATCAGGTTCATTTCACCTAGGCAGGATGTCCCATTAAGCATGACAAGTAGAAGGTTGCAAGATTAATGCCCTTTTTGAGCTTGAATTAGTGTGTCAGCATCTTTCCAGGCCTGGGACCAGAGTATATAGGAAATATTCCATAATGGACCTTAGCCTCTAACTGAACTGCTCTAATATTATTCCTATAACAAGACTACTTTTAAAGAGCCTCATTATTGGCTTCATTAGATATGTTACTTGCATCACTGGCTGTAGTTATGCGTATAATATAGGAGAGGTTAACATAGCCTATTTTTTATGTATTATATGGCATACAGCTTGAAGTAGCCAAAAGGTTTATGGCGATGTAATTGGTAGTTAGTGTGAAATTTGTAAGACAAATAGACAATATCTAGGGTAACCCCTCTAATCCTCTTCTTCCAGTTTTTTACAGCCACCAAAGGGCCTCATTAAAACAGCAGTCAGCACCTTAGTGAAAAGATACTGTGCTTAGAGTGCCCAAATGTGACAGAAAATCTGCATTTTGTAAATCTGACACCTTTGATAGATTATACAGTGTGAAGCCATTTCTTCTAAGCGTTATGATAATGCTTAAGGTTCTCTTCTGAATCCAACTTTGCTACATTCACTGGCTATAACAATGTGAAAAAGAGCCGATTGAATAAAATGAAGCTTAGAAGGTAGAGAGGAACCTTTTTCTATGGCACAAAGCTCTTTGCATGCAGAGGGGCTGGAAAGCAGCCGTTGGCATTTCCAAGGACCACTTAAGCTTGGGGGTAACGTTCCTTTAATATGAAGATACTGTTTATGACTACGCCAGCATCTGTGTCTGTGGAGGTGAAACAACCTGTGGGCTTCTAGGGTGGAGGAATAGTAGCTTTATATGCTACTGGGGAAGGATTATTGGCTTTCCATCTATTTTTACAGATTAATGTTTTACAACTGTACCCAGGCTAAGGGAATTAATGAAAACCTTACTGTTCATTTCACAGAAGAGACTTTCGAAATCTGAGACTTCAGATG
>RCUC01154625.1:0-29818 GCA_003697995.1 Taxidea taxus jeffersonii
CCTGGTGGGAATAGGCCATAGTTTATCCATTCTGATAGACATTTCGGCATTCTTTCCGACAAGCACTCCTGGAGTGGACATTTCTGAACATATCTCCTTGCACATACATGTGAGGATATCCCTGGAGCTCACTCTGGGGGGTAGAATTGCCAGGTCTTAAGGAATGTATGCCTTCAGCCCTACTTGATGTTGCCAGCTGATCTCCCATTTGGCTTTTACCAATTTACGCTCCTGCCAGCAGTGTGTGTGCCTTCCCTTTCCCTTACATTTGGCCAACCTTTGCCACTCGGATGAATGGAAAATGGCATCTCATCACTGTGTTAATTGGCACTTCTCTTATTCTAGCCTTGAGGGCGTGACTCTTGTTGATTGCACACTCTGGTTTCTCATCTGTGTGTTGCCTTGGTATTAAGGTAACAGATTTTCCTTGCTGCCTAAGCTGGCTCAGTCAGGATGCTTGAATCCCTGTGGGTAGAAGTCACCTGGCTGTGATAGCCATCCCTGAGTCTGCGGGCTCTACTCCTTTAGAGCCAAGAGATGATCCATCTTTAAGGCCCCTGCTCAGAAGTTTTGAACCCAGGAGGACTGTGCTGACTTTTCCCAGCTCCGATGGCACCCCGTGGCCTTGCTGAAACCCTCACACCTGGATCAGTCGTTCCCAGCCTTCCTGTGATTCCCTTTATCTCTTTGGCAGAGCCTTAACCCCACAGGCGGAGGCCCTAGGGCTGTACTAATGTGCTCAGAACAGGGGGAAATTAACACCAGCCAAAATGGGGTCCTCTGGATAAATGGGCATTCACATGCAGTCATCTCATGCAGGGTGGTTTATCAACACATGAAAAGACTTAGCGGTGAAAATGCTCACTGCAGCCTCACTTATAATTGAGAAAAAAAAAAAGAAAAGGAAGAAAAAAGAAACCATCAAATGTCTCTAAATGTCCAACATTGGGGTCTGACTAAATAAGGAATGTTATATCCCTCCACGGAATGTGCTTTGAAGTTGGCCAAGGTCATATTGCAGAAGAGGATGCAATGTCAAGGAATGTGGTTCGGGAGTCCAGACTTGGGGTCCAGGACTCCCAAGGAGATGCTCCTAGAAGGGAGTTGGCATCACCTGAGATGCTTACTGAAGCATCCTGAGCCCCCCTCCAGCCCAACAGAACCTGAACTTCTGGCTGGAAAGGCAGGAAACCTAATAGGCTCACCCAGATGATTCTTACACATGCTAAGGTATGAGAATCCGTGCCATGGAGATACCAAAATAGTTAAGAAATACGCTGGTGTATTAAGAGAAAGAGAAGCTAGTTAAAATAATCTCATTCACGTGTAAGTGCACGCACATGTGTGTGTGTGCATGTGTGTGTGTCCTGATAGGTACTGAGTACCAAAAATGAACAGCAGTTACCTCTAGATCATGGTTTCTCAACCTGGACACTATTAGCCTTTGGGGCCAGCTAGTTCTCTGCTGCGGGTACCATCCCACGCATCGTGCATGGGAAGCTGAACAGCATCTCGGCTAGCTGCCCACTAGATGCCCACAGCTCCCCTCCCCCACAGCAGTCACCATTAAAAAGTATCTCCAGACTTTGCCAAATGTCCCCAGGGGGACAAGATGGCCCCAGGCTGAAAACTACCACCCTAAATAGAAGGTATGATGGACAATCTTTCATTTTGTTTTTAGTCCATCTGCCCACTTTTTTTTTTCTGGAATGAACATCAAGTATTTGAGTCATGTTATAAATCTGGTGTTTCTTAATGTGCCCTTGCCCATGCTGTCCCCCTCTAAAATACACTCAGATGAGAAGATGCTCACATTAGTATTGATGGTTAAGTAAACTACTTTTATTCTAAACTTGAAATGATTATGGCAAAGTACATACAAAGGCCTTCCCCATGTCATTATTCCTTAAGAGGCTTTAAAATATTTATAAACTTTTGAATAGGCATCCTGATTTTAAGTATATGTTTTATAGAAACCATTATATAGGAAATGCTTTACAAAAATAGTTGATTTTTTTGCAGAGTCCCATATAAAAAGCAAAAAGTATAAACACTCTAAAACCAACAATAGGAAACTGACTATGGCCCATCCACTTGACAGACTACAATACAGGATCAAAATGGTATTTACAAAGAGTTTGGAACAACGTGAAGGAAGGCTTTATGCTCTTTTGTTCAGTGACAAAAAGGCAGGTACAAAATGGAGCCTGTCACATCATCACTGGTGAGAATAACAATGATAACAACAAAAAGAATCCTGGGCAAAAACACAGATAAGAGAAATACAGCAAGGTGTGAAAAATATAACAGTGGCATCCGAGGTGGTTTTTTTCCTCTCTAGTCTTTTAAAATGTCCACATTTTCTGGAATAAGCATGTATGTATTAACAGTGAGAGAAGAAACAGTAAAATTTATTAAAAAAAAAACCTCACAATGATCACAAACAAAAATGTGCCAACATTTCAGGCAAGAAATATTTCTCCATACTCATCTATACACTAATTTCCATCCAAATGATAAAAATAACTTTGTTCCAAAACATAAACATATTCAGAAAGCACAATATGAACAGAATGTGCTTATCTCTACATTGATCAGCCCTGGGAAGGATAAAATGTAAGGGTGATTATATGACTCAGATGGGCAGAAAAAGGTGTAGGGAATCACATGATAACAGAGAGCAATTTTTATGAAAAAAGAACTGGATCATTTTTCTTTCCCCAACCTGGGATCCCATTCTTTTAAAACAAAGGAGCTCATTTAAAAGGAGATAAAATAATTTGGGTTCAATTAGAATGAGCTATCCAAGGCCAGATTTCAGCCGCCTCATCGATGCTGAGCTAACTTGATTACATTCATCTGGGGTGACAGACAATTCCTGCTCACGGGAAACACAATTCGTACAAACAAAGGCAGCCCTCCTGCATTCGTCAGGCAATGTTTGCCCAACCTGGCCATTCCCAGGTGGCTTCAGTGAATTCTCTTGTTAAGTCACTCCTCCCGCTTTGATGCGGACACAGACTATATCTTACAATAGACCTCAAAGAGAGAGGCAGCTGCGTGCATTCGGTAGAAAATAGAAAAAGGCATGGCCAGGTTGACCACAATTATCCAAGGTTCAAAGCCAAAGACAATCTCCTCCAATCCGTTGTCATACTCAGGGCGGCAGCCAAAGGCGGGAGGGATCCAGAGCTGGAAGAGAAGAGGAGCCCGTATTAGCAGCCACCTTGGAAGCACCACATGACCCCCAGGCTCTGGCCAGGACTCGGGGACATGGAGCCACACCTGTCTCTGCACCACATTGCACGTTTCTACAGAGCTCATCAAATCCACACAGCCCAGCTGACCCTTCTCTGTTCCTTGGCCCCATCCTGAGTGAATGCTGTTCACACCCACCTGACTCTCTCCATCCCCACAGCCATCACCTTGGACGGGTCCTCAGGATCCCCCACCAGAATGGCCACAATGCCTCCAAATGGTCAAACACACACATCCTCCCCCACTCTAGTGGGCGTCTTCCATCCACCGCAGACCTGACAGTGGGAGTGATCTTTGTAAAGCATACATCTGACCTTGACATTCCTCCACTTGTCACTCTCCAGTGGCTCCCAACAGCCTTCAGGAAAGAATCCAGTTTCCCCCGGTGACCAGGCATCTGTCCATGTCTCCATGTCCCTCACTATGCCTTTTACTCCAGCCTCTGAAGGCCTGATATGCCTTTCTCCCTCAAGTCTTCAGCTTTGCTTGTGCCTCTTCCTTTGTCACAGGCTCCCTGTCTGCCTTTTTTGACTGAATCCTATCTTATTCCAAGTCCTGAGATTACCACTCTTTCCAGGAAGCCCTCCTTGATCTAACCAGTCTGGGCAGGAATGCCCTGTGTTCCCACAGCCCCCAGGGTTTACCTACAGGTCACATAGGTCACCTGTTTATCACACCCCCTTTCACACATCAACACTGATGTTCAGAGATCCCAGCCACATGGGCCTGGGCCACTGAGTTCTGGTGTCTTCTCTCTGGCTTGACCTAGAGGGACAGCCCAGGCCCTGCCCACATCCCCCCCACCAGGGGAGAGGAGCACACGCTTTGGAGCCACATCTGTGTTTGTGGCTCTTATGGACTCTCATTTAACCCCTCCAAGCCCTCAGTGTCCTCACCTGTAAGATGCGAACATGGACACCCTTCTCCCACAGCTCAAAAGAGAATAAAACCCTAACTATATTTGCAAAACCAAAAGCTATAACCTGTTGTCACTGCTGCTCATGGAAGACACACACTGGTCCCCCCTTGGTCTCCCTGCCCTGAGTCATCCTCCTCCACCCCTGCACGGTGGCAGGCAGCCTCTCGGATGACCTCCTCCTCCCATCCCCCCTCCTGGGAGTCACGTTCTTATGAAGCCCCCTCACCTTGAGTCAGGCTCAGCCTAGTGATTTGCCTCTCCCATTGGAATATGACAAAATTCATGAGGTGTCACTTCTGAGATTGGGTGTCGAAAGGACTGCAGAGTCCCTCTTGCTCACACCCTCATGCAGGAGAGGGAGCTGTCCCCCCATTGTGTGCTGCCTTGTGGCCAGGTGCCGAGGGAACTCCCAGCCCAGCAGCCCTCAAGGAACTCACACCCTCGGCCCAGCAGCCCCCCAGGAGCAGGTTGGGAAAGAGCCCCCAGGAGTTTTTCTGAAGTGGCGGCCACCCCCAGTGGCCCATGTGCTCCTAGTAGGGGACCCTAGCAGAGCACCGGCTGAGTAGGGCTTGGACTCCTGCCCCACAGATGCCATGACGAAGAGGTGTTGTTCAGGTTGCTGAGTGTGGGGTGATTTCTTACACAGCAGGAGCTAACGGACACCTGCTTCTCCATACAGGTGTCACTTTGTATCTCTGCCTCACTGTGTTCTCAAGCTCTGCTTCTCAGGCCTCTCCCACCACTCCAGCTGCTCCTCCCCAGCTGGTCCCCAGCTCCTCTTTTGCTCAGTCTCTCAGGGTTGGCCGGAGGCTCACCCCTGGGTCCTTTCCTCTACACACGTGATCCCTGGATGAGCTCTCCCAGCCTTGGCTGTAAGTACACTATCGGCCGTTGACTCCCCAACTAGAATCACCCAGCTGCTCCGCCCTTGAGGACCCCACAGGCTTCGTGGTGTCTCACTTGCATCTCAAGCTCCCCCCACTACCACCATCAGCAACATCTTCCTCCCCATTGCTGTCAAAACTCCAGGTGTCATCCTTCTTGCTGACCCTCAAAACCCTCCACCCACCACCCAGCCCATCAGCGAGCCTGGAGGACTGTGTCCCCCAAGACACCCAGGCAGCTGTGCAGCCATTTCTGCCCCCATGCACCTGCCCAGGCCCCCTGCTCTCTGCTCTCGCCTGGACCATTGCAGCAGCCTCCTGCCTGCTCTCCGGCTTACACTGAGCCTCCAGATGTGTCCATTCACCACTCAGCTGCCAGACTCATTCCTGATTAAGGCCCCACAGGTCATGGCGTACTTAAAATGAAGTCTACCCCCAACATAGGATTGTAAAGCCCTCTCTCAGCTGGCTGATCCATCGCCAACCCCTAATCCTGCACCCCTGGGGCCCCAGTCCCATGGCCCATCGTGTGGTGGGAGATAAAGCCCCTCTCCCCAGCCTGGGCATTTTGATCTGAAACAGCCGCCAGCTGTGACCTCACATCCTCTCTGCTTGTTCTCTGCAGAGTACGCATCACTATAACGGTGTCTTGCTTGATGCTTATTGCCAGCTCTGTCCCCCAAGACCAGGAGGAAGGCGGGATCTCGGTCACATTGCCCCCATCTCTAACAGCCATGCTAGCCCTCGGGAGACACCCAGTGGATAGATACTAAGGAGGGAAGGAGGGAGGGAAGACAGAGAGAAAAGAAGGGAAGGACAGATGGTGGGTCCTCTTTCCTGAAATTCAGATCTTTATATTGCTGTTAAGTTGGCTGGAGCTCTTGCTCCTCGTCCCATCAGGAGGTGGGTCTGTGTCCCCTTCCCTTGAATCTGGGAGATGTTGTCACCGCTTGACCCATACAATACAGCAGAAGTGACACCACACAACATCCACACGCAGGCCCTAATGGACTGGCACTTCTGGTCTCCTAGCAGGTCAGTTCTGGGGCCCTGAGCTGCCACATAAGAAGCCCTGAGACCCCCACTCTTCATACTGGAGAGCCCATGTGGACGCACTGTAGCCAAGCCCTCCTAGCCTCCCCCATCCCAGCCACCAGATCTTGGACCCTCTAGCCCAGTCTGCCCACCAACTCCAGCTGAAGCTGAGAAGAGCAGGAGGATTTCCTAGCCAAGCTCCACCAGAATCTCTAACCCACAAGGTCATAAGACCCAATCCCACGGCTGTTTTTTGTTGTTGTTGTTCTTATCCTTGTCTGGTTTTTTTTAGAGAGGGAGACAGAGCATTCCAAGGCTCAATCCCATAACCCTGAGATCATAACCTGAGCCAAAATCAAGAGTCAGATGCTTAACCGACTGAGCCACCCAGGCAGCCCAACAGCAGTCATTTTCGTCCTACATTTGGGGTCATTTGTTATGCAGCAGTAGGAAATGAAACATCTGCCTGTTGGCTACATTCACCTGGGTGTCTCCGAGGCACCACACAAAAGCAGGTGTCCAGTACTAAACTCAGGATCTTCCTTCCAGGCTGAGCCCCTCCCCGAGCCTGCCTCCCCTTCAGAGTCCCCAGTCTCCATAAATAGCATCACCATGTCTCCAAGAGCTCAAGTCAGAACCTGGCATAATTGTTGACGTCTCCCTCCTTCACACGCTACCACGTGGATGACCCCAGGACGTTATACTGAGTGAGATAAGCCGGCTTTGAAGAGACAAATGCCTTGTGATCCCACTTATGTGAGCTCCATGGGGTGATCGAAGTCACAGAGACAGGAGGTGGGGCGCTGTTGGCGAGGTGGTGGGCATAGGGGCTGTTTCGTGCCTGCCAAACAGTTTTCAGGGCAGAAAAGTTTCAGACACGGGTGAGAGGGGTGCACAATAGTTTGAGTGGACTTCCCACTACTGGACTGTAGGCTTTAAAAGGATTAAAATGGGGGGCATTTGGGTGGTTCAGTCCGTTAAGCATCTGCCTTCTGCTCAGGTCATGATCCCGGTGTCCTGGGATCAAGTCTAGCATCGGGCTCCCTGCTCTGCTCCCTGCTCTGTCTGCCTGCTGCTCCCCCTGCTCGTGCTCTATCAGATAAATAAATAAAATCTTTAGAATAAATAAATAAAAATGGTTAAAATGGGAAATTTTATGTTATGTGCTATTTACTACAATTAAAAAATGAAGCTGAGCGGTGCCTGGGTGCCTCAGTAGGTTAAGGCCTCTGCCTTCAGCTCAGGTCATGATCCCAGGGTCCTGGGATCGAGCCCCGAATCGGGCTCTCTGCTCTTCAGGGAGCCTGCTTCCCTTCCTCTCTCTCTGCCTGCCTCTCTGCCTGCTTGTGATCTCCGTCAAATATATAAATAAAATCTTTTTTTAAAAAATGAAGCTGGATTCAAAAGAAAAAAAGCAGGAATCAGATCCTATCCTGACCTTGAAACCCTTTGGTGGTTTTCTGCTGCATTTGAGATTCCGTCCTGCCTGTGGCCATGGCTCAGGAGGCCCTGTGTGGTCTGCCCTGGCACCTTTCATGGGTCCTTTCCCTTGCCTGCCCTCGCTCGCTGCATGGGTTGCCCTTCCTGCTCCTGGAGCACTTCCAGCAAGTCCTGCCTGGCTAGGCATATCCCATGCCTGTCGTTCTGCCCGGACCTCCCCCACCCTCACCCGCCACTGTTGCCCCAGACCCTTGTGTTCCCACTGCACCCTAAATTCCATTGTCAACACCACCACCCTTCTTTGTCCACTCCACGGCCAGCTGCTGTCCCCTCCTAGACACCAGCCACCTGGTTCTGGAGCAGAGATGCCCTCCCGAGGGACCCACCACAGGTCTGCAAGTACTGCCCGTGGAGTTGGCTGAGGGCACCCTCGCTATCACTTTGCAGTGAATTCCGTCCTCTGGCTCACTCCCCAGTGAACAGAGGCAGGGCCTGGGGACATTGGGGGCTGAGCTCAGATGTGGAGAGACAGCGTGTGTCTCCCTCCTGGGACAGAGCCCCGAGTCTGGCCTCTGGGTCCCAACGGACCATCCGTTAACACTTGATTCCACTAATGCACTGCTCTTCTTACTCAAGCTTGTCCAAAAATGCAAACCACCTTCCTCACCAGTGGTCAAGCAAAGAATTCACAGGGAAAGTGGCTTTCCTGAACTTGCTGAAGACAGATCTATTCATCCCTCTGGGTGTGGAACTGAAGCAGTACACGTTAGGGGAATTCTGGAACCAACTCCGGTTCTGTCAGATGCGCTGATACACCCCTCCCGGGCAGACAAGCCTCCCCGTAAAACACAGCCCCACTGCAGTTGCTAATATCTCTCTCATTTTCCCGTTTAACCCCTTCATCCACTGCTGTGCCCGAATAGTGCCCGGCATACAGCAGGTGCTCCATAAGTGCCAATTCAATGATAGAGGAGGGCGCACCTGGAGCCAAACTTTCCTGGGACCCCCTTCTTCCTTCAGAGGTCCTCATAACTGTCCACCGACTGGAGGAGGACTGAGGTCTGGGACATCCAAAGCAAGACTCAGATTAGATTCTCATGCCCACTACTCTGGGTCAAGTGCCCATCATTTCCCATCTGGGAAGATTCAGGGCTGCTTTTCTGTTCATGTGTCCCGGCCCTCAGGCTTCCCTCTCTCCAACATTCTCACACCTGCTGCTAAGGAGATCATTGCACAACACAAACCAGAAGGGGCCTCCATTGCCTCCAGCATAAAGACCAGAGTCAGGCTTATGAAGTTCACTCGAGCCAGACCCACTAACGGGACCTGCCTTCCTGTTTCCCGAGCCACCGCTCTCCTTGATGTGCATGGGATTCATGCTAAACTATGTGCTGCTCCCAAAATAGACCATGGTGTCTTCTGCCTCTGTGCCTTTAAACGTGGTGTGCCCTCTGCTCCAAATGTTTTCTTGCCTTGACTGCCTCGCAAACTTCCAGCCTTTCCTGGACACTGAGGCAGCCAAAACTGAGATGCTACACAACATCTACAGTGCTACTTTCCACCAGAGGCTGGAAGACAAAACTTCCACGTCCCCACGTCTCTTGCAGCAAGAGGTGGCCATGTGAATCCCACTGCCTGGCGCTAGTACTTCTCTCCTTCTTTGTGTCTTAAGCCCAGACGTGATGGTTGGTGCTATTGCAGTCACCTTGTGGCTATGCAGCAACAAGCACCACACTTAGCATGATGAAGTGGAGAGATGAACAGTACCTAGATCCTTGATAATAGAGTTCAGCTGCCAGGCCAACCCCAAGTAGCCAACCTTCAGAATTCTTATATTTAAGGCTGAAGATACCACTGGCCCAGGTTTCTATTCTTTATAGCCAAAAGCACTCCTAACTAAGCCTGGGCCTCCCCTCAATCCTTCCTGACTCACTGAAGCCCTCCCTGGACCCATGTTCCCATGATACCTTGCACAGGTGTCCCAATGATTGTCCTGCTCATTGTACATTTTTCCCTTGTGTCCCTCCTCCCTAGACGGCAACCCCTCTGAAGAAGAGATTGTTGGTAAAGGTCATCCAAAAGACACGGCTGGTAGCTGACCCCTGAGCTGGACCGGGGTACTCAGAGGCTCCTCACCCACTCCCTTGTCCTTGGAATGTGGGCTCTGCTGGCCTTTTTTGCTCCCAGAAGCTGCTCCAAGGACACAGCCCTGAAATAAGGATGTGATGTTGAGAACACCTGCACAGTATACAGGACTGAGCCTGGCTGAGGCTTCTCCATCTGTATATCTAGAAGCTTTTACAATTTGGCAGGCAGGGGCAGAGATCCACTCATCTTTCATCTTGCTACTGCCCCAGACAGGCCTTGTATAAAAGTTCCCTTGGCTTATGAAAACCGTCACCTACAAAGCTGGAGTGGTCTGCTCTCTCTGCCACCTCTCCTTGCCCACCTCATGGGGGGGTCTGTTTCAGATCACACCCGAGAGGGTGTAACCGACAGACCTTGAGTCATCTCAGCTGCTGTCTTTAGCCCCAATCCCAGCCGCCAGCATACAGCTAGCTGTAGGCAAGGAAGTAGCTTTCATTCCAGCCTCATTCTTTAACCTGACACTTGAATCATTTTGCTTATAAGTTGCCTCCGTTCGAGAAAAGTAAGGGAAAATCTTTGATTATTTTTAAGATAAAGAACTCAATGCAGATTACCGAGATATTGCAGAGGAACAAAAAGGCTGCAATATTCCTCAACACTCTTCTCTTGGCATAGCCTTGCAGGAAACAGAGCTGGCCAGTTGGGCCTGGGGTCCCTTCCTGGCTCCTCTCCTCTGCCTCTCTGCCACAGCCTTCTCTCGGATGTATATTTCCGATGGCCGTGTGGGGCATCTCCCTGCCCAGGGAAGCCACGTCCATGGCCAGGGCTCTGCTCTTGAGGCGGGACGAGGCGAGGGATATGGTATCACCGTTGCAGACTGTGACTATCCGCAGGGTCCTGATATCCTCAGAGAGCTTCTCTGGCTCCCGGTGAATGGACTCGATGATAAAGAGGTTCTGGATGTATTTCTCGGCGATCACCAGGATGGAGTAGGGCAGGTTGAACCAAGTGTAGGTGGGGCGGGCTTCGGCACAGAGGATGGCCAAGATGGAGCCCCAGGAGATGAGCCAGGAGCCAGAGGCAGTGCCCACCAAGAGGTCTGCGTCCAGTTTGCGGGCAGGGTTTCGGGACTCATCTAGCGACTTCTCATCTATCCTATAGATCCAAATTCCAAGCAGCCCCGCAGCCCCCATGAGCATCAGCAAGGCGATGGCGTACAGGTAGAACATGATGAGTGCCAACTCGCTCTTGGTTTTGGAATGCCCGATCTGAACCAGATACACCACCACGACCCCAATCGTGGCGGCCAGCACGGTCAGGCCCAGGACCGAGCCCGCCATGACCCCGGGAAACTTGAACTGCATGTTCTGATGCTGCTGACTGTCCATTTTGCGTCCGATGTTCTTCCACAGGACGTAGAGCATCGTGGAAGCCAGGATCTGATACTCTATGTTGAAGGGGTAGAGGTAGTAGATCCCCTGGGAGATGGCAGAGCAGAACGTCGGGGGCGAGCAGTTACACGGAGGTGTGTGGTCGTCCAAGACTGGGGGTCAGAGGACACGTGTTGGGGAGTGGTTAGCATGGTCAATGGGCAAGTGGAAAAACACAAAGAAACATTTCCACTGAGGATTCACACGTGGGTTTTCCCATTGAATTGAAGCTTTGTTTGGTGGCTTATTGTCACGTTTAATATTATGGCTAAATTGACAACCATGAGTACTGCCTGCATGAATCATAGTTTATCCACACGCCAGTCCCTGTGAATGGTATTGTGGAAACTTACTTAATATATAAAGATGTTCACAAGATGTTGCTGAGCGAAAGAAGTTTGCTAAAGAGGATAGAGTATAATTCCATTTTTATAAACTATAGGTATAAAAATGCTAGATAGACAGACAGACATGGAAAAAATCTGGAATGATATAAGCTAAAAGGTTAACAATGTTATCTCCGGGGGCGGGGGGGGGAGCGGGGGGAGGGGAATGGTCTGATGAGCACTGGGTGTTATACGCAACTGACAAATCATCCAATACTATATCTAAAACTAATGATGTGCTATAGATTGGCTAATTGAATTTAAATTTAAAAAAGAACTATTTCCTAACAAATAAATAAATAATAAGATATGTAACAAAAACCTTAAAGATGATACAGCTACTGTCTCTGACCTATAATTCTAATCTATTTTAAGGGACAAGTCAAAAATATAATTAAAGCATTAGGTAACATTGTGTGTGTGCATGTGTGTTTGTGTGTGTGCATACACATGAGAGAGAGAAAGAGAGAAACACATCAGTGTCCAACAATTTAGAAACTGTTAAGTGAATTTTGGTACATCCATACAATAGAATATTAGGTGGCCATTAAAAGTTACAATTAAGTTGTGTTGTAATGATTACAGGAAAGTAATCATGTTACATGACAATGGAAACAAGTAAGAATAAATTATGTATACATTATCTTCTAAATGCATTTCACAGCTCAGTACTCAGTTATGAAATCAATTTAGTGGGTAGCTGCCAATACATTTTTTTCAACAGAATGGATTTGTCACAGAATAGAACAGAATGGACTGGAATGACATCAGTAACAATAGAAATGTGAGCATCTCTGATACGGTAAGGTTACTATTTCATGACATATCTGTGCACACACAGGTCTGTGTGCATTTGGGTTGCAATGTAAGTTCTATTTCTTATTACAGGCTTCAGTCAAAAAAAAAGATTGAATAACTATAGCATGATCTTAACTATAAATAAATAAATAGGACACTACAAAAAATAAACCAATATTAACAGCATGGAACTACATTTCTGGGCAGTTGTAGATTTTTTTCCTTTACACTTTGTCATTGTTTAGCTTATAATTTGCATATGCCAGGCGTAAAATCAGATGGAAAGCTCTGTGGTAGCAGAAATCACCTCACCTTTGCAGAACACTGCAATTTTGAATTCATAAGGACTTTCCTACCACCTGAACCCAGTACACTACTCCACAAAAGTCAAAGGAAGAAATCGAGGAGAAAGGCTCAGATGAACAGAATGTTAGAGCTGATGGAGTCCTTCCTTTGTAAATTTATCCATGTCTGCATTCCCACAGGGGTTCCTGGAGCCAGATCAAATCCTGGTTCTGGGAACCTGGCTAGTTACTTAACTTTTGTGTGGCTTGATGACTTCATCCATATGATAAGGTCAACACTGACTATTCCACGGTGTTTGGGGTCCAAAATTAAGTGTGCCACGTGGAAGTACTAGAGCAGCATAGCAGACACTCAGCAGACACATAAAAAAAGTTTGTTTTTGTCATTGTTTTCATTGCTATTACTGTTAGGGGCACTGACAAGGAAAAGAGAAGAGCTTCTCCAAGAGTTGGCTGCCAGCAGGGAGCAGGGGTTAGGGTAAAGGAATAGTGTGTACTCCTGATTTCACCATCCCCACCCAACTGGTGAGGAAACAGTTTTAAGGTTGCCCTCAAGAAACATGCAAGACTCAGTCAGTTAGGCATCTGACTCTTGGTTTCAGCTCAGGTCATGATCTCAAGGTCATGAGTTCAAGCCTGGCATCTGGCTCCAAGCTGGGTAGTGAGTCTGCTTGAGATCCTCTCTCTCCCCCTTCCTCTTCCCTTCTCTCTCTTTCTCTTTCTCTCTCTCTCAAATACATAAATAAGTTTAAAAAAAATAATAAAGTTGCCTTCAGTGACAGCCCTGGGGTCATACAGGGAGTGTCAATGTGTAATACATCAAAGCTGAAAGGACTCCCTAAAAGTGTTTGTTGCAGGTTTCTTCACTTCATGAATGAGAAAAACGAGGCCCAGAGAGGTTGAATGGCTTCCAAAAGTCACACAGCCAGTATGCAATGAGAACAAGACCCAAATCTCGAATATGTGGTTCCTGTACATTTCCTGTTCCCACATTCCTGTCAGCCCCATCCCACTGCTCTAAGAGAGAAGTGACAGGTCATTAATGCTAAAGAACTTTGGAAGGAGTCTGATTGGCAACACAGACTCTCAAAGAGGAGCAAGAGGGAATAAAGATGGGTCAAAAGTACAAGCATGGTAGAGTTCAATAACAACTTCAAACAAACTAAAACCAATTAACGGCAACCCTTAGACTTCTCTGTGTATTTTGAAGCTATACTTTTAGTCAAATGAACTGGTAATAGAGGCTTAATTAAAAACACAATGACTGCCAATTTTCTGTAGTTGTAAACAAAGACATTCACTTCCATCCCAAACTGTACCATGAGAAATGGTACCCTAAATGATCACCCTTGGGTCTGACAAGTCCCTGAGTCACCGAAGGAACCATTAATTATGCTCAGCATGTCCTACTTATGGAACCAGGATGAGGGACTCAGGAGGTTTTGAAAGATTTTCAACAACAGATGATTGTCTGGCCAGCATTGAGTTGGGTGGACCCGGTGCCCCTCCATCTCTGAGCATTCTGTCTCTGTGGGGTTCCAAGAGGTCCCAGCATGAGGATGGGGCAACTCTTAGCACTCACCTATGGTGATGTTCCCAAAGCCCAGAGTGATAAGCCGTTCCTTGTGCTCATTAAGTTGGTGCTTTGATTCATTCAGGACACCATTGGTCCACAGAAGCAGATTGGTGAACACCGAGTGGATCACCCCAAACCTGAAGAACACAAGGACTCAGTTACTGAACAGCCCTGGGAGGCTTCAAGCCCCATGGGGTGAGATGGAGACATGGCATGTGTGCACACTCACACACACACATGCCCACATTCATGCATGTGCATGTTTCCTTCTTAGCCATGATTCTGGTTTCACCAGGCAGCTCAGACTCTGAGTGGGTCCCTGTCTGGGGAGAGGCAGTTCCATGGGAGCTTCCAAAGCCACAGTCCTGGCATTCTGTCATAATCTTGAACCTGCCAGTTCTCAACTCACTGTCAATGGGACAAAAAGAAACTGGGTCTGGAAGCAGGGATACAGAGATGAAAAATTATTGAAAGCATGTACCATCCCTACCATACCCCAAACCCCTTCTTCCAGAAGGGAGGAGGAGAGAACCATGAAGGAAAGAGGAAGGGCTGCACTGGAAATCTGGAGAGTTGGGCACGCTCTTACTGTTGGCTGGCCAACCCAATGGTCATCATCCACTCCCTCTGTCTTGCCACTTACCTTTAAGGAAACTGAAGCAAGTCAGAGACTTGCTCTCTGGTCTCCCTTGAAGCTAGGCATGGCCACCCTGGCCAGTGGGATGTGAGGTCAAGACTACTGGGCACTACCTAAAGTTTCTGCCTTCATGAGGAAAGAGATGAGAATAAGAAAAGCCTACTCACTGTTCCTTTCCTCTTTATTTCCAGCCTTGAATATAGACATGAAGGCTGGTGTTCTGGCAGCTATCTTGTGACCATGAAGCAAGCAGCACAGGATGAAATGCTAGCCCACTGAGAATGGCAGAGCAAAAGCATAGAGTCTGTTCTGTGGCAACATGCTGAGCTGCTGGAGCCTCAGACAGGCTCAGGAATTAGGTTGAGGTCACAAATAAAGGCAGTAGCTGCCTTGGGGTTTGAAGAAGTAGTAAGCAGCAGAGCTGTCCTAGTCTGATCCCAGGGCTTGCCCTTGCCTCAATGCCACGTGGCTCCTGGGAAGAAGAAGATGAGGAGAAAGGAGGATGTTAGACTCTGGCACAGAAGAGAGGTCTATGGGGAATAGTGTTCCAAAGGGATCAGAGCCTGTCTCAAAACCTCCAGTCCACCGTGCCTGCAGTTTAAGATGTATGCACATTGGTAGTTTCCAGGCACTTAACAATGGGCCTTGCAGGTAGCAGAAGCAATGAATCCTGGTGATTTGGGAGAGGCATCCTTGAAGCATGCAGAGCCGATGGTTCCTTGGGTGGAGAGCACAACACCAGAGGAAGCATGCCCTGACCCATCTAACCAAGAGCACACTTGTCCACAATCTGCCCACAGGAAAACTGCTACAACTGGGTCCTCAACCCTGACCTTTCCTCTCCTCTGAGTTTTAACCCCAGCTGACCCCTCTGGGGCTCCCACAAGTGACTGCAAGCCAAACTTCCCTTGTCTGAACCCTGGCTTCCTTGGGCAGCTGCAGAATGCCCAGGCACACGTGGAGAAGGAAACAGGTGTTTGCCCATCTGCTCACCCCTGTGCTTGCCCAGTTCTATAGACTGTGGCCAGCCTGCCCCAGGGCATCTGGGAGGCACAGGATAGATCCTTGGACAAATGTAGACAATGCTGTTTGCCTCAGGCTGGCTGCCTTTTCTTTTACTTATAATGCACACATCTCCCTTTTCTTCTTCTCTTTCCTGAGCCAAATGGCACTGTCCAATCCCAGGCCCATGGAAGCCAATGAGATAACACCCATGCCACCTGCAGCCAGAGCCTGGCATGCCATGTGAGCTCTCCGCGAGCTGGCAGCCTCCTGCTGGTCTGACCAGGAAATTGTCCTATAACCTAAAGGACTTCCTCATGCCAGGTCACCTTTCTCATACTTGGGGCTGATAGCCCCAGACAACAACAAAGACAAGTCTTCCATGAGCCACTTCTAATCTCAGTTTATGTTCTCAGCTCTGCTTGTAGAGCTCCTGTTCCTCCAAACCTCACCCTGGGGAAGAGAAAGGGGCTCAAGCAAGTTAAGGAGAATTCTTAGATCAGGAGAAAAGTCCCAGGACATACTAAAAGCATAGGACAGTGGAATATTAGCTAAAAAAAACCAGAAGGAAAAAAAAAAAACCAAGTCCAGGAGTGGTAAGTTCTGAAGCCTTCAGGGCCTGGCAGGAAATGTGAATGAAGAAAGCAGGTCTGGGGCACATTAAGGAGTGGTGGGGTTTGAAGCAAACTGAGAGAACAACCCCCATTCAGCTTTAGCCCTTTGTTGTATGCACTTTTGGGATTGCCAAATCTTCCAATTTTTCTAGAGAAGTCTGAATCTAAAGCCTGAAGGTGGTGAGTAACCCAAAAATGTTTTAACACTTCGCCCTACAAATGGAACAGATTAAACCAAGCTCTATGCCTATCTTGTTCAAGCCTCTCTCTGTCAAGGTTAGCAAAGGGGCCCCAAGACAGGAAGAGGCTTGTGTCCAGTCCCTCAGGAAGCAGAGCCCACACAGCATTGTGTCCCATCCCTCAGAGTTCCCTCAGATGACAGATCCAGGTGGCAGATGTCTGGGTGTGTGGCCCAGGGTAGTGTTATCCAAACACCGATGGTGCAAGACACAGATGGAAGCTACACATGTGATTTTAGATTTTCTTGTCCCCACATATTTAAAACGTGGTAAGACAAGGAACAGGAGAAAGTGGGTTGGAATAATTTTCTCTGAAACTCAATCTCTCAAGTACACTATGATGTCAACCTATAATCAATACAATCAATACCAACAAAAAAATATTCATGAGATATTTTATGTTCTGTTTGTCATCCTAGTCTCCGAAATCTGGTATGTGTGTACTTCCTGCACATCTCCATTGGAAGTAACCCCAGCTCAAGGGCTCTGTAGCCACCTGTGTCTGGTGGCGGCTGTACTGGGCAACAAGGATGTGGAAAAGCAAACCCAATTTCTGCCTGTGGGGAAACAGGCCCAATGTCCTAAGGCTGTTATTATGCAAGTGACAAAAGCAAAGAGAGAGACCCCACCAGCAAAGCCAGGGGGCCACTGCGGCCACAGCAACACATGGAAACCACTCCCAGTGGTGACTGGGAGCTGTCAGGGGCTTGCACAGGCTGCCAGGGCACAGCTCCCAGAACCTGCCCCCACATTCCTGGGATAACGTTGGCCCATCACCCCTGCCCGGCAGCTGGCTCTGCGCACACTAGCCACGCGGTCCATGCTTAACTGCTTGCTGAGGCTGATCCTTCCCACGTAAGGAGATTGGTGAATGTTATTTCTGTATCAATAGTCTATCAAAATAGTTCTATCCAGTGGTCATCCATAAATCAATCCTTTAAATATCTGTTGTCACTTCCAGTGCTACTGGGGAAGTAGTCTGTTCCTCACTGATAGAAGAGATCTTTCTAGGAAGCAAATGCTGATCCTTTGATTCGCCAGTATGTGTGCACCCAGGGCTTTCTTGCATGAGAACAATACTTCCCATCTTGTTAATTTGCCCTGTTATCCTATTGGTTCATTTCCTTGATTCTCACAATCACTGAGAGAAAGGGGACGAACATAGTAACTGATCCCACACTCACTGAGCACATGTCATGCGTTAGGCACACACTTAAATCCATTACATCATTCAGTCCTCAGAGTTTGGCTCTACTATTATCTCCACTTTACAGATGAGGAAAACTGAGGATCATAAGGAAAAGTGTCTCAGATGGCAAAACGGGAATTGAAACCCACATCATCCTACTTCGTCCTACTTCCCGACCGTCCCAGAAAAAGGCGGATGGTGCAGGGTCTCCTCTCCCTGCCACAAGGGAGGGTTTTGCTTGTTGGGATGGAGGGGAGAGTTGGCCTCATATTTACAAACCAAGATCCATGGCTGCCATGACCTTGTTTGTTCTACATGTACACCAAATTCAATAGTAAAGCAAGTCCCATGATGTTTACCTTTCCAGGGTTTTGAAAGACTGGATGACATCCTTTGCATGCCCCCAAAGAAAATACACCTAGGAAATAAAGGAAGAAAAGAAAGATGCTTCAGTGAAAACCATCGTTGTATTTTCATGCTGAGAAGCTATGAAACTTGCAGAACAGAATGGGAAGATGTTGAGGACCTCAGTGACCTCCCATCCAGATTCGTCTCAGGTGTCAGTGCCATTCCGTAGTGGGGACCATGCTCCTCCCGGAGCCCAGGGTGAGAACCGAGTGAGGAGGATTCCAGGTTTGGGAAGACCTTCCAGGACAGGTTGAAGCTGTCGGCGGGGATGGAGCTTGGGGAGCAGCAGCCCGAGTCTATTACCTATTTTAGGCTTCCTCCAAGAACTACCCACCAAACAGTTCCTACACCAGTGGCCTGACACTGTATTTTAAGTGCTTTAAATGAAGAGAAGATTGATTCAGGCTGGTCCTTCATTTCCCTGTGTGCCATGCACCACCCAGCACAGGGCAGGGATCCATGGGGGAGGCTGGTGTGGAATCTGTGTGCAAATCCTGGGCTGTCAGTGTACCTTTCTCCAGGTCTTTTCCCTTCCATGAAACAGGGATGGTAACGTTACTTACCTTGGAGGGTATTATGATCTGTCAAATGAGATTACTCATGCCAAGTACTTAGAACAGCCCTTGGAGTGCACACGTTTTCAGTGAATGCTCTCCCTATTAGCTGAAATCCTCCTGCCTATCTGCTTTATTTGCACTCCTAAAATATTTGGGGGTTTATTTCACACACAACACACACGGAACACCCACCACATACCAAGCCCTGCTGGGCACTTTATAAATTTGTCTCATTCAACCTTCATTGTGCAATTAAGTACTACCAAAAGAAAATCAGATTGCACAAAAGAAAAAAAATTCATGAACACATCATCTCTCTTCCACATTGTTTTACCTAAGACTTACTGGCCTGCTCTGAAAACACTTTCAGGGCACAGTTCCTGAAACATCCAGCAACTTAAAAGTCCGACAGCAGCGGCTCCTGGTGGAGACAACTTTCAGCCCAACAATAGGGAAGCAGTTTGGTAAAGGATTTATCAATGATTTCCAAATTAGACAGCCACTTCACTGATACATTCATAAGGACTTCATGGCACCCGAAAAAAGTTTACAATTTTTTAAGTGAAACTTCAGAAAAGAAAATTCTGCCCCTTCTCTTTAAAACTTCCACAAGAACATACACTGGAGTATGAAGAAGGAAGAGAACATAAAAACATCAACAAATGTTTTAGCTAATGGGCTTAGAGATACATCGTTATTCTCCTTTCCAATTTTTTCTGTTAAATTTTATTTTCAAAATAAATATCTTTTAATTACCATGGACTCCAGCAATCCCATTTCTGGATATATATGCAAAGGAATTGAAAGCAGGGTCTCAAAAAGATATTTGTAGGGGCACCTGGGTGGCTCAGTGTCATGATCCCAGGGTCTCTCTCTCTCTCTGCCTTCAGGTCAGGTCATGATCCCAGGGTCCTGGGATCAAGCCCCACATCAGGCTCTTCGCTCAGCAGGGAGTCTGCTTCCCCCCACTCTCTCTGTCTGCCTCTCTGCCTACTTGTGATCTCTGTCTGTCAAATAAATAAATAAAATCTTTTTAAAAACAGATATTTGTACACCCCTGTTTATGGTAGCCAACAACAGCCAACAGGTAGAAGCAACCCAGGTGTCCATCGGTGGAGAAATAAACAGAATGTGGTCCATCCATACAATGGAATATTGCTCAGCCTTAAACAGGAAGGAAATCCTGAGACCTGCTACAATATGGATAAACCTTGAAGACAATCAGGTCGGTGAAACAAAGTCAGTCACAAAAGGACAAACACTGTACAATTCTCCTTATCTGGGGCACCTAGAGTAGTCGAATTTGTATTCGTAAAGACAGGAAGTAGAATAGTGAGTGCCAGGGGCTGGGGGAGGAGGGAATCAGCAGTTAGTGTTTAACGGGAATGGAGTTTTAATTTTGCAAGATGAAAGAGTTCTGTTATCCACAGGAGTGTGGATACACTTAACACTACTGAACTGCAGCTAAGACAGCAAATTTTATTATATATATATATATGCACATATATGTGTATATACATATATACACATATATATCCATATAATATAATATATATATTAGCACAATTTTAAAATAAATACCATATTGTTTTAAAAGAATGTCTTTCATTCCTCAGTCATCTAGTATAGCAAAGGCATGTAGTAAGTGACAACTAGGTACAGAATGCTTGATGAGTTGGCTGATAAAATGCCTTAAATTAGGAATAGAGATCTACCACCCACCAAGTAGCAGAGTGATGTTTTGAAAAGTCACATCTGTCCAGGTCATGCCTCTCCTTGAAGCCTTCAATAGCTCCCCATTGCCCTCAAGATAAAGTTCAAACTCCTGAGTGGCTGTCAGCCTTGGTAAAGTACTTTATACACAGTAGCACCTTTAATCCTCAAAACAACCCCGAAAAATAAGCCCTTTAGAGATGAGACCCATGAGGCCCAGAGAGGTTAAGTAATTTGCCAGAGCTCACATTGCTGGTATGAGCCAGAGCCGGGTCTTCTGACCTAAGTCCATGCTCATAAGCCCTACACCAAACCATGGCTCTGTCTGTGCCCATTGCACCAGCCCACCTCCCCCCACAGACCCAGACATCTTCTCCCTGTCATGTAGGAAGACCACGCTTCCCCCAATGTCCTCATTTAATGCCTCTAACATACCACAACCCTCTTTCCTTGACAACTCTGAGGCTCTTCCTGGCAAAAACCACCCCTCACCCCAAAGCTGGCCATAGTCCTCCCTGGTACTCCTTCATCACTGGGTGACTTTGGTCAAAGCATCGAGCCTCCGTGTTGTCACTGTCTGTGTTTATGAACTTCTCCCCACCTGACTGCCCTTTACCCTTGCACTCCCAGTTCTGGGAACAGTATTTGCTGGGTTCAGAGTGAAGGCAGGAAGTCAGGAAGGAGAGATGGGAGGGAAGAAGGGAAGCTAGTCCTTCCTGGTCTCACTAAGGTTCTCCACATTGTCACTGGAATCAGTATATGTCTCTGTCACCATGGATTTGACTCCCCTGAAATAAATAACCACAAATGAATTGTCGGTGCTTCCAAGACAATATGACGTAGATTGGGTGGCTTAAAACAACAAAAATGTGTTTGCTCACAGTCTGAGAGGCCAGAAGTCCAAGGTCAAGGTGTGGGCAATGTTGGTTTCTCTTAGGCCCTGCCCCCCCACTGGCAGACTTGTGGATGGCGGTCTTCCTCCAGCCTCCTCACATGTTCTTCCTTCTCCGTGAGTCTGTGTCCTAATCCCCCTGTTCTTATAAAGACACCAACTCTATTGGAACAGGACCACCCCTATGACCTCATTTAACCTGGATTATCTCCCAAAAAGCCCTATCTCCAAATACAATCTTCCAGTGACCCAGAGGAGAGACCATAATGGCACAGGGTTTCTTTTGGAGGTGACAAGAATGTTCTAAGATGGATTGTGGTGATGGTTGCACAACCCCATGAATATACCAAACCACTGATTTGTACAACTTAAAGGGCTAAATCGTATGGTGTGTGAGTTACAGCTCCATAGAGCTTAATGAACTATATTCAAATTCCACCCCTTCCCCAAGCCTTTGCTGGTAGACTCAAGCTTGGCAAGATTTCCTGATTCTCTGTTACAAGTTCTACCTCATAGGATTCCCACAAAGACGGCCAAGGAAACACAGAGACCCATTTTTCAGGGGAGGCAGCTGAAGGACTGAGCCTCAGGGAAGGAGTTAAGCCCAACTTATGCTGTCCTCCCCCCAGGGCATCCCTTTCATACATACCCTGGGATGCACTTAATGGGAGCCAAGGCAACATAAATAAACATGGTCGGGTTACCTGCAACAGAGTATGTGCTGCATGTGTGACGGGGAAGATTCCTTCGGTGGCCGATAGACATTCGGAAAATCCAATGAAGTACCCAATTTTAAGGCATCCCAGGATGATGGTAATGGCCGCAAACAGTGTGATACTACCTAAAGGTGGGGGGGGGTATAGAAACACACACCTATAAGTGCTGATATGCACGGAAGTTATTTCCAAACAAACCACATTAAACCCTCACTGATACAGTTAAATGACTTTGATGAGGCTGCCAAGACCATTCAGGGAGGAAAGGGCAGTCAATTCCACAAATGGCGCTGGGAGCACAGATATCCAATTGCAGAAGGATGAAGTTTACCTCACCTTCCACTACATGCAAAAATTAACTCCAAATAAATCAACGCCTTGAATGTAAAACCTAACACTATAAAACTCTTAGAAGAAAACATAGAGGAAAATGTTTACAGTGTTGGACTGGGCAGTGATTTATTGGATAGGATACCAAAAGAGCAAGCAGCCAAAATTAAGATGGTTACATTGGACTACATCAGAATGAAAAAGCCTTTGGCTATCGGAGGACACTAGCAGCCCCCAGAAGGGAAGAAAATATTTGCGAACTGTGTATCTGAGAAGGGGTTAGTATCCAGAATCCATAAACAGCTATAATTCAACAACAACCAATAAAAACACCAATTAAAAATGAGCAAAAGACTTGAATAGATTATTTCTCCAAGAAAGACTTATAAATGGCTAACTAATGCATGAAAAGATGCCCAACATAATTCATCATCAAGGAAATGCAAATCAAAACCACAATGAGATAATACCTCACAGCTATTAGGATGGCTGTTACCAAAAAAAAAAAAAAAACCCAAAAAACAAAAACAAACAAACAAACAAAAAACAGAAATAGGAGAGAGAAAGAAAGGAAAGAAGAAAAAAAATAACAAATGTTAGCAAGGATGTGAAGAAATGGGAACCCGTGTACCCTGTGGATGGGAAAGTAAAATGGTGCAGTCACTGTGGAAAACAGAACATCTGTTTCTCGAAGAATTAAGAGTATGTCCACATGGTCCAGAAATCCCACTTTTGGGTATATCCCCAAGAAGATCCAAACCAGGGACACAAAAGGCTATTTGTACATCCATGTTGGTGGCAGCATTATTTACAACAGCCAAGAGGTGGAAGCCAACCAAGTGTCTGTTGACAGATGAAGGGATCAACAAAATGCGGTCCATCCAGACAATGGAAAATGATTCAACTTCCGGAAGGGATGCCATTCTGACACAGGCTCCAACACAGGGGAAGCTGGAGGACATTATGCCTAGTGACATAAGCCAGTCACAAAAAGACAAATACCATATGATTCCACTTACCTGAGTTTCCTTAGAACAGTTAAATTCATAGAGACAGAAAGGAGAGTGCTGGGTGCCAGGGGCTGGGAGAGAGGAGGTTGGTCAGTTGTGGGTACAGAGTTTAAGTTTTGCAGGATGGAAGACTTCCGGATGTAAACTGTCATAATGTCATCGTACTTAATGCTACTGAACAGTACACTTCCAATTAAGTCAGTAAACAAGTCAGTAAACTTTATGCTATGCATATATGTGTATATATACACAATTTTAATTAGATATACACAATTAATTTATATATATAATTAATTAATAACACAGTTTTGTGTCCTGTTCATCATTGTTCCCACCCAATGTGTATCCCGGGGTCTGACAAATGATATACGTTCAATAAAGATTGCCCAAATAAACATAAGGCCTCTAGAAGCTTCTCCCAAAAAAAATGATTAATCTAAGAGTGTCACTGCTATACTCAAAAATCTCAGTTCTCCAATCTGAAAATCCTGCTCTCGAGAGAATAAAGGGGAGGGGCATACGGGTATCCAGGACCTCTCTGTACTACCCTTGCAACTCTTCAGTAAATCTAAAAATTTCTGAAATAGAAGGAATCTTTTTAAAACTGATAGGAAGTGGGAATCCATAACAGTGGCGTGGAAAGGACCCACACTAAGTAAAATGAACAAAGGAAGCATCTTTTGACAGTACATCTGGCATGGTTTCGGCCAAACAATAAAAACAAACCAAAAAGATTCCTATGAAAAAAAAGACTGGAAAGGAATATACAAAATATGTTAAAAAGAAACGTGTAACAAACAAAAATATTAGCAAGAAAAACACAGTGATCCTGGAGACTTGATCAATGTCAAATTTCCTAATCCTTCTCCTGGGCCAACATTGACCGCCATTCACACATTCTCTCCCATGAATGGGAGGAAACTGGATCGTGTGTGACATGCATTGCGGTGAGAGAGAGAGAGGACAGACTAACACTGAGCTATAACATTACAGCTCCAGCCTGAGAAGCCCCCGTGAAAAGTAATGCAATCGCCTGGCTCCTTTCCATTGCTCAAAGCCTTATAGAAACAACTCTCTAAGTCACATTTTTTTTTTCATCTTGGAAAGCCCCCAGTGAAATCAAAGACTTAGTAAGAGTGGAGATTGAGTCCCAGGGCTTTGAATGGTTGACAAATGCACAGTTCGTTTTGGTTACAAAGGAAATAGCAAGATGAGGTAAGGCAGCGTGGCTGTAGCTCTGGGGATCCGGGCACAGGTCCAGGCTGTGCCACCGATGGCATGTGTGGGTTCAGATGAGTCACTTCCCTGCTCCTAGCCTCGGTTTCCCCATCTAGAAGATGAGACTGGTTCTCAAACTTGAACATGCATCCGAATCACCTGGAGGGCTTGTTGAAACAGAGATGGTGGGGCTCCACACCCAGAGTTTCTGATTCCATAGGTTTGGGTGGAGCCCCAAAATTTTTATCTCTAACAAGTTCCCAGGTGGGGCTGACACTGTTGATCTGGGACCCCACCTTGAGAACCACTGGTCTAGGACATCCCAGTCACTGACATTTTAAGAGGTATGATAAATACATCATATAACTTCTCATAGTCTTGAAGTCCTTCCTTCCTTTATCCATCCATTTATGTATACAACAAATATTCTGGGGATTCCTACTATGCATGTGGCATTTTGCCAGGGGCTCAAAGGTAAACAAACAAGATTGCTGGAGAAACAAAAATACACATGTGTAATATTGCATAAAACCAGGGTGTGCACAAAAATGTAGAGGTACAAGCTGACATCAGAATTCTCAACCGCAACATGGGAAACTAGAAGCCAGTGGAAGAGCAGCTAGAGTTTACCTCAAGGAAAGGACTGCAGGGGTGCCTGGATGGCTCAGCCAGTTAAGTGGCTGCCTTCAGCTCAGGTCATGATCCCAGGGTCCTGGGATCAAGCCCCACATCGGGCTCCCTGCTCAGCGGAGAGCTTGCTTCTCCCTCTCCCTCTGCCTGCTGCTCTGCCTACTTGTACTCTCTCTACCCCTCTGTCAAATAAATAAATAAAATCTTAAAAAAAAAAAAAAAGGAAAGGACTGCCTTCCAGCCAATATGTCACCTGCTTGTCAGGGCAGAAGACAGAAAGACATTTAAGCCTATTTGAAGATAGGCTAAATGTAATTCATTCAACAACTATTTGTTGAGCATCAACTATGGTCCAGCCACTGTCCCAGGCACTGGAGACATAAAAAGGACAATAAAATAAAGTCTCTGCCCTTGGTGAGTTTTGTATTCTACTGGGGAAGGCAGAGTAGAGGAGGGGAGAATGTCATCTACATGACTCATCTCACATCACCAAATAGCCAGTGAACTGGGGGAGAGTCCTCATCATTGGGAAGATGAAAAGGAGAGGGAACAATGGTGAGCAATAAACTTAGCAAAAGATTGGAAAGGATGGATGTATAATGGAAGGAGGGAGGCAAAGAGGGTGTAAAATGGAAGGATGGTTGGGTGGATGGGTCGGGGGGTGAATAGTCCAGTAGATACATAGATAAATTAATAGGAAAGAAAAACAGGATAAGAGAAATTAAATTCAAATTGATGAAGATAAACCCACTGGAGGGGCACCTGGGTGGCTTAGTCGGTTAAGTGTCTGAATTTAGGGCATGATCTCAGGGTCCTGGAATTGAGCCCCTCATTGGGCTCTGTGCTTAGTGAGATGTCTGATTCTCCCTCTTTCTCTCCCTCCACCCCCTCACTTGTCCTCTCTTTCTCTCTCAAACAAATAAATAAAATATTTTTAAAAGACCACTGGAAATGCATAATTTACATATTCTATTAAAAACTTTGTGATAGAGAATAAAGTTGAGACAGACTGGGTGGGAAGCAAGCATAGAACACCTTTCAAAGGTCTCATGATGAAGATAAGTAGTAGGTGAAAAGAGGGGCAAAAGAGAGAAGCAGGGGCACCTGCATGGCTCAGTCAATTAAGCATCTGCCTTCAGCTCAGGTCATGATCTAGGGGGCCTGGATCGAGTCCCATGTCGGGCTCCCTGCTCACCTGGGAGTCTACTTCTCCCTCGCCCTCTACCTGTCCCCACTGCTGGTATGCACGCTCTCTCTCTCTCAAATAAATAATAAATAAATATCTTTAATTTAAAAATTACAAAGAGAAAGAGAAGCAAATGTATTTCACAGATCTCATCTCAGTGGAACAGAGAGTAAGTGGAGCCAGCAGCAATGTGCCTTGTTGGGGGAAATGTTTGGTGTTTCTTTTGGGGGGTGGATAAGATTGGAGTTATATGCATCTGACTGTGAGAAGGAAGAAAGGAAAGACAGTCATTAATTTAATAGAAAAACACAGTAAAATGTTCAAGTGCTCCAAAAAGCAAATGTGGAGACCGGCAATGAGTATTAAGGAGGGCACGGATTGCATGGTGCATTGGTTGTTATGGGCAAACATTGAATCATGGAACACTACATCAAAAACTAATGATACCCAGAAATAAACCTAGCCAAAAAGGCAAAGAATCTGTACTCAGAAAACTATAAAGTACTTATGAAAGAAATTGAGGAGGACACAAAGAAATAGAAAAACGTTCCATGGATTGGAAGAACAAATATTGTGAAAATGTCTATGCCACCTAAAGCAATCTAGACATTTAATGCAATCCCTATCAAAATACCATCAATTTTTTTCAAAGAAATGGAACAAATAATCCCAAAATTTATATGGAACCAGAAAAGACCCCGAAAAGCCACAGGAATGTTGATAAAGAAAGCCAGAGTTGGTGGCATCACAATTCCATACTTCAAGCTTTATTACAAAGCTCTAATCATTAAGGCATTATGATACTGACACAAAAACAGACACATAGATCAATGGAACAGAATAAAGACTCCAGAAATGGACCCCCAACTCTATGGTCAACTGATCTTCAACAAAGCAGGAAAGAATGTCCAATGGAAAAAAAGACAATCTCTTCAACAAATGGTGCTAGGGAAATTGGACAGCCACATGCAGAAGAATGAAACTGGACCATTTCCTTACACCACACACCAAAAGAGACTCAAAATAGGTGAAAGACCTTAATGTTAGGTAGGAATCCATCCAAATCATTGAGGAGAACACAGGCAGCAACCTCTTCAACATCAGCTGCAGCAACTTCTTTCTAGAACCATCACCAAAGACAAGGGAAGTAAGGGCAAAAATGAACTATTGGGACTTCATCAAGATCAAAAGCTTTTGCACAGCAAAGGAAACAGTCAACAAAACCAAAAGACAACTGACAGAATGGGAGAAGATATTCACAAATGATGTATCAGATAAAGGGCTAGTATCCAAAATCTGTAAAGAACATATCAAACTCAACACCCAAAGAACAAAGAATCCAATCAAGAAATGGGCAGAAGATATGAACAGACATTTCTGCAAAGAAGATATACAGGTGGCCAACAGACACATGAAAAAGTGTTCAACATCACTCGTCATCAGGGAAGTACAAATCAAAACCACAGTGAGATACCACCTCACACCAGTCAGAATGGCTAAAATTAACAAGTTTGGAAATAACAGATGTTGGCAGGGATGTGGAGAAAGGGGAACCCTCCTACACTGTTGATGGGAATGCAAGCTGGTGCAGCCACTCTGGAAAACAGTATGGAGGTTCCTCAAAAAGTTGAAAATAGAACTACGCTACAACCCAGCAATCGCACTACTGGGTATTTACCCTAAAGATACAAATGTAGTGATCCGAAGGGGCACATGTACCCTAATGTTTATAGCAGCAATGTCCACAATAGCCAAGTTATGGAAAGAGCCTAGATGTCCATCAACAGATGAATGGATAAAGAAGATGTGGTATATATATACACAATGGAATACTATGCAGCCATCAAAAGAAATGAAATCTTACCATTTGCGACGACATGGATGGAACTAGAGGGTACTATGCTTAGCGAAATAAGTTAACTGGAGAAAGACAACTATCATATGATCTCCCTGATATGAGGAAGTGGAGATGCAATGGGGGTGGAGGTTAAGGGGGTAGGAAAAGAATAAATGAAACAAGATGGGATCAGGAGGGAGACAAACAAAAAGAGACTCTTAATGTCATAAAACAAACTGAGGGGGGTTGGGGGGGAGAGGGGTTGGGAGAGGGTGGTGGGGTTACATATGTTTAAATAAAGCTTAAATTTAAAAAAAAATGTAGTGATCCTAAAAGGCACCCGAATATTTATATCAGCAATGTCCACAATAGCCAAACTATGGAAAGATGTCCATCAACAGATGACTGGATAAAGAAGATTTGGTATATATATACAATGGAATACTATGCAGCCATCAAAAACCTGAAATCTTGTTATTTGCAATGACGTGAATGGAACTAGAGGGTATTATGTAATAAGTCAATCAGAGAAAGACAATTATCATATGATCAATAATATGAGGAATTTGAGAGGCAAGGTGGGGGGTCATGGGGGGTAGTGAGGGGAAAAAAATGAAACAAGATGGAGGGAGGGAGGGAGGGAGATAAACCATATAAGACTCTTAATCTCACGAAACAAACTGAGAGTTTCTAGCGGGTGGGGGGGATAGGGATAGGGTGGTTGGGTTATGGACATTGGGGAGGGTATGCGCTATGGTGAGTGCTGTGAAATGTGTAAGCCTGATGATTCACAGACCTGTACCCCTGAGGCAAATAATACATTATATGTTAATAAAAAAATAATTATGTACTGTAAGGTGACTAACAGAACACAATAAAATTAAATTAAATTCTGCTATAGTGGAAAAAAAGGAAAATGAAGGAAACAATACATAAAAGAAATAATGATAATCATCATAAAAAAATGGGAACAAGGTCAAGTACACAAATCCTTACAGTAAGTGAGAATGATCTAAATCTCCCATTAATTAGACAACAAAGATGGGAATATTGAACATAAAAACAAAACCTAACTGTATCTCTTTTATGAATCACTTTTTACTTAGTGGCAATGACAGAAAATCAAAGTGTGCACAGAGAGATGTTGCAACTGAAGTGGAAGCAGAAACAGGTCTGATGTCAGACTGGATGGAATTTAAGTTAAATGGAATAAATAGGATAAAGAATCCCTTCACCGGTATCATCACACATGAAAAAAAAAAACGTAATGTATGAGGAAGATAAAATAGTCCCTTGTCTGCCAAATAAAACAGTTTTTGCCTTATATATTTACCTGCTACTTTAATATTTTAATCTGTTTAATTTAATTTAATTAGATTCACTTAATTACAATAAAATTATAATTAAATTATATATATATTTTGTGTGTGTGTTTTAACTATTTTTTTCTTTAAGCTTTTTTATTTAAACATATAATGTAACCCCACTACCCTCTCCCAACCCTCTCCCCCCCCACCCCCC
>RCUC01154626.1:0-49660 GCA_003697995.1 Taxidea taxus jeffersonii
AGATGATATAAATCAAGTAAAATTTATAAATTTTTATAGTTATCAGAATGTGATTCTTAGCTAGCCAAGAATCCAATTGTTCTTTATTCTTTTAAAGCAGTGTCTTGAGAGTATTTTACTTCCTTTAAATTAGTTTATTGTATTATTGGTAAAAAGAATGACTTTTGCTCTCTTTTCTCATTCAGAGCCTGAGTCGTGATCATGTTTTCTCTTGTAGTGAGATTATTATAGGACCAAGCCCAAATGAATGTTGGGAAAAATAGGACTTCAGTAAATAGAATCTCCAGAATTTTGTATCAAGGACTAACTAGAAGGGTTTTGGAAGAACATCTGAGTATATAATATTGGAGGGAGGGTGAACTGAAAAGATAGAAGGGTAGAATGAGCATAAAGTTCTCTTTTTCTTTTCTACTTCTGGACCGTGGTCAATATTTGATCGTCACTTCTCTTTCCCGTTCAGTGGCTTTTTGCAGCTCAGAAGTGGAGAGGGGAGGCAGAACGTTGATGAGCCAGGTCTTTACAAAGTGCTTTACCCAAATTGCCTCCATCTAAGCCCAAGAGCAGAGATGAGACAGCTCGTGTGTGGGGAGGGGAAGGAGGCAAACCTGATTCATGGGCTCAGCATCAGACTTTTTACACTGTGGACAACTAAAGCTGGATCCTTCTGGCCTCTGAAGAGCCATGTAGGAGGCAGTGCATTTCTGTCTGATTATCCACCTGAGTGACAGAGAGGGGGGCCTTTATTCACTGGTTTTCCTCATCTATTGCTCCAGGGTTGTTCCATGGGTTGTAATTCACTTGGACTTCCAGACAGGTGTGAGTTCCCCAGTGTCTGAGAAGCCCTGGGGTGGAACAGGAGAGATGGCTGGGACAATGGAGAGGAAAAGTGGTCCGACTGGCTCCATGCGTGTACCTCATGTATAACTACGTGCTTAGCTTAATTCACTCATGTCATTGTCTTGAAATTCGTAATAATCTTTGAACAAGGGGCCTTTTATTTTAATTTTGCACTGGGTCCAAATTATGTAGCTCTGTCTATTGAATTATTATGCATGAAACTGGTACATTGCATGATGCTGTACAATGGCTGGAATAAAAAATTTGTTCAAAGAGAATGTGAGGTAGGGCACAGTAGATGTCCAATACACTGATTTAATGTTTATAATATCCTTATCAGTTAGGGTCTATCATCCCATTTTATTTATTTATTTATTTTTGCAAGTTTTATTAATAGTGCATTTGACAATGATGATTGAAGTAATAACAACATAGCTATATTTTCAGTTCTTTTTTTTTCTCGTTTTTTTTTTCATTTAAGCTTTTTTATTTAAACATATAATGTAACCCCACCACCCTCTCCCAACCCCTCTCCCCCCCCACGCCCCTCAGTTTGTTTTATGACATTAAGAGTCTCTTTTGGTTTGTCTCTCTCCCGATCCCATCTTGTTCCATTTTTTCTTTTCCTACCACCTTAACCCCCATCCCCGTTGCATCTCCACTTCCTCATATCAGGGAGATCATGTGATAGTTATCTTTCTCTAGTTGACTTATTTCGCTAAGCATAATACGCTCTAGTTCCATTCATGTCGTCGCAAATATCATCCCATTTTAAAGATGAAGAAACAGATCCAGGTAGGGTAGTTAATAGGATGATTACTTTACCGGGCTGGTAGTAAAAGATACACCTAGGATTCAAATCCAGGTCTGTGTGAATTGAAAGTCCCAATTCTTCCTACCAGACCTGTGTCTTATGCTTGAGAGTAAGCGAAGCATGATATCAGAACTCATAATCATTGTACCAGTTTTTTTTCTTGCATCTTCTGGACAGACTGTAAAACTGAGGTACACTTGCCATATTTTAACACACTGGAATGTTCTTGCCATATTGTAACACACTGGAAGCTCTACATGGCCACCTAGGTAGGCCTGGGAACTCTGGAAATACCTCAAAATTTTGTTCTTACTTTTTTAGGTGAGTAAAGAGAGTAAAGAGAGTTAGCCAAATGTGCCATAGGGAAAAGAGACATCTATTATATATTTTTAAAAATTAAAATGAAAAATTTTAGTTTTCTAGGTGAGAATTTATATAACTCCTATCTAATCTCTGAATGGAGAGAAAGAAAGTGCAAGAAAGGTAGAACATGGTGTGACTAATTTGTTGGCCAGTGCTCAAATGATTGGCTGATTCCAAATTCACATGCAGTGAGGTGAGGGCTGCATATTCTCAGACAGCTTATCTCTTAGTCACCATGACCAGCTCTCAGTCCTTTCCCCACCAGGGCAGTGTAGTGAATGGAATTTTGGCAAATCACGGGGAAGTTGTTTCTGTTTAGTACCCACCAGGCAAAATCTGAAGTAGAGTTCATTTTTCTTATTTTCCCTCTGAAAACATCACACAAGTCATCTGGGTGTGGTAATCTTCACTGAATAAAGAGGATAATAACAAGGTTATGTGAGGGGACTGTAGGTCTGTTTGCATATGGTAGACTGGGATTATTGTCTATTGATTCTGCATGATTATTAATAGCACCCCTTTTTACTCTCAAAGAGCATGAGTCTGAGTCATAAATTATCTGGTTGTCCTACTTATACTACAATTTCTGGCCCAGTTAACTTATCAAATTAAATATTCAGCTTCCCAGTTCTCAAAAGAGCCTTATGGCCATAGCTCCACTTTCCCAGTAAGTGTGTGGGAATCTTTTTTCTTCCATCTTTTCCTTTTTTTCTCTGGCTTTCTTCCCCAGTTCTTACTCCTTTTGTGTACAGATCAGTTCAGTTTTCCCCAACCCCTACCTCCAGAATTAGTCCTTGGATTTTTATGTGTCTAAAGACCCTCATAGGGCTATGCTAAGCAATAGGCTGTCAACTTTGGGTCCACCTATCCATCCTTCTCCAAGAAGAACAGAGCAAAATGGAGATTTGTTCCCTTATCCCATCCCCATTCAGAATACAGAAAGAGAGAGCATTTTGGTTTTCAAAATTCACTTTATTTCTCTCTGTTACAGTAGTGGATTGTGATACTGTATATTCATTTTGAGGGGAAAATATGCCAAGGAGTGTATACTGTTGACTAAGTGTGATAAAAGGAAATGTTGAGATCTTCATTTCAAATGTGAAATTCAATAAAACAACATTAAATTAGCCCATTAACTTGTATAAGCTGTAAAAAGCAGAAGACATTCATCTGGACTCATTGGTTCTAAGTTTCAGAAACCTAACTTGCATAAACTTTAACAAAAATAGGAAATTATTTGGTTCATCTAACCATGAAAAGGGTAAGGAACAGCTATCTTGGACCAGAATAATTAGTTTTCACAGTGCTCCCTCCATCTTTTGGTTTTGATTTCCTCTACCTGTTTATTTCATTTTTTCCTACTTTACATGAACTTTTCCCATTTATTAGGGACATAGCCTTAGGCAGTTCTGGACTTGGTGCCTTATAGCATCTCACCTCGAGAGGAGGGAGAATCTTCTATCCTGGATGCAGTTACAAAATTCCCGGTGAGAGTGGGAACCTGGCCTAGGCCCTATGCTCTTTCCCTTAGACCATTCAATGAAGTCAGGCAGTATGGTTGATTCAGCACAAGTCACGTGCTCCCCAGGAGTGAGGAGGACGGAGTTGTTAATATAGTAGCATTGCTGTACAGGTATGAGGAGCCTGCACTGATGACCTACCAGGGGATCAGTAAGGCCTGGCTGTATGTGAGGCACAAACCAGATGGAGAGAGCCAAAGAGGCCTCAGGCCATGTTTCTGACATGGGTCTCTGCTTTCATCTGAAATTTTTGGAAGACTTTCTTTTTTATTTATTTTTATTTTTTAAAAAATATTTTATTTATTTATTTGAGAGAGAGAGACAGTGAGAGAAAGAGAGGGAGAAGGTCAGAGGAGAAGCAGAGTCCCCCTAGAGCTGGGAGCCCAATGCGGGACTGGATCTTGGGACTCCAGGATCATGACCTGAGCCAAAGGCAGTCACTTAACCAACTGAGCCACCCAGGTGCTCTGGAAGACTTTCCTTAAGGACGATATTCCTCTCCCTCATCCTTTCTACTATGTGAGAGCACATAGCAAGAAGAGGTGCTGGCTATGAACCAGAAGAGGATGCTTACCAGAAAGTGACTATGATGGTACCTTGACCTTGGGCTTCGAGCCTCCAGAGCTGTGAGAAATAAATTTCTGTTGTTCATAAACCACATACCTGTCTGTGGTGTTTTGTTATAGTAGCCTGAATGGACAAAGATAACCTTTTAGAACATTGCTCTCAAAACGACTAAACACAAATTCTTTAGCACTCTTTTGAGTATAGATTCTGGCAGGAGGGACATTGGCATCAGATTCTTGCCCATGTCTCTGAGTTTTGGTCATCCCTTTGGTGTTTCTTACAGCTACCTGATCCTAAAGTCACAGCCAAAACTATGATGATGGAATAAAAATCTCCTAAAGGAAAGTGGAAAGTTTAGCCTTGAGGACTGTACAGAAGAATTGGAGGCAGAATTGTATCTGGAACCACTCAGGCTATGGCAAACACATCCATGAATAAAAACCCATGTTCTTCAACTTATAAACCTTTTAAAATTTTTTTTATTTACTGAGGTGTCCTAATGAAGAAGCAGATGAGAGATTATATTCAAGGAAAGCTTCCTAAAGGTATACCTTCAACAAAGTTTAGCAAAGAAGTTGAGTGGCATGGAATTAAACAGTAATATTTACCTTTATTGTTATTCCAAACGTATGTGAATTAAGTTTGATTTCTGGAATTTTAGTGTTACATGGTTAACATAACTGGACAGTGGACTACATCTAGATGTGCTGATGTTCTTTAGTAACAAGTCTGTTTATATAAATGAGTGAGTGAAGGAAAAAATACAGGAAAGACTCAGAAGGGAAGTAAACATATCTTTTCAGGACTGATACAAAGCTATAATAAAAACTATTCTTCATTTATACATATCGTGGAAGGCATTTCTTTTTGAAAGGAATCCCAAGGTCTTCTGAAAATTTAATTTTTTATATAGAGATAAATTGTTCTTATATTTTCTCTGCTATTAAAAATATTTACAATAAAAACATTGCTTCCAAATATGTATTCTTCTGAGAGTCTTCTTTTTATTTTGAAATATAGGTCTCTAGAGCTTTTCTGGTTTAATTCTTGGAAATAATGAATGTTAAGTGACACTCTTTGGCACTCACTAGGTGAATCCCTGCAAAAACACTGGGAATATCAAGGCTTATATTTCCTTACCTGATGAATAAAAATGCTACTGAACCACTGTGCTAAGTTTGCAGAAGCATTTAATGGGATCTTTAAAGGAAGCTTATAAACAAATGGCCCTGAAATGAAATATGAACAAACAGTACACATTTTAGATTGTTTATTGTAATCTAGCATTTTCATTATTCAGAATATTGAGGAATCAGACAACTAATTTTCCTGAGTTGTCCTGGAGTCTCATGAATTTGGGGTGATGAACAGAGCAGTGTATTTCTGAGAGACAAAACATTAATCCAATCATATTTGTCCAACTCTAGAAAAATTATATCTAAGTCAACACATAAATTTAGTCCATTACAGATATTGGGTACATAAGTGTTTATTTATGTTATTTTCGGTACCTTCTGAAGGTTAAAAATTTTCAAACTAAAAAATGTAAAAGTGTGCAAGGGAATTCATTATTTAATAGAATTACTGTGTTAAGTCAGTAATTGCTTCCTAATTTAAAGTTTTTGTGAATTAATATGTGCTAATCCAGGTCCTCCCAGAAGCAGACACCAAAATGAAATTAATTATATGGGAATTTTCATAGGAAAGTCTATGTGAAAGAAAGTAGGGAGGGAGTAAGGGAAGGCTGGAGGAGCTGTCAGTTCATGATACAAGTCTGGCTCAAGTGAAGATGTAGGAAAACCTGGTCTAATTATCTTGAGGATGAGGTCACAAGGAGATCCAACACAGAGGCTCCAGCCTTGGGGTGAGATCTTGGATCTTCCAGGTTTTCCCACTGATATCTGGCTGCAGCTATGGTAGGTCTTAGGTTAGATAGGAGAACACCATACTGTCAACCCACACAATTATGAGAAATTATAAATTGTTGCTTTAAGCCACAAGATTTTGGGTGGTTGTTATGCAGTGGTTGATAACTGATGCACAGAGTCAAAGTGAGATAGACAAGAGTTCTTGTTTTCTTTGATGTGAGCTGAAAGTTTCCTAGTTCACATCTGGAGGATGTTCTTGCTTGAGGGTTCTGGCTTCATGAGGCAAGTCTCAGTTTCAGATTTATCTACCTACCTACCTACCTACCTACCTATCTAACAGAGAGAGCTAGAGAGAGAGAGGATGCAAGCACAAGCAGGGGGAGTAGTAGAGTGAGAGGGAAAAGCAGGCTGCCCTCTGACTGTGGAGCCTGACCCAGGGCTTGATCCTAGGATCCAGGGATCATGACCTAAGCCAAAGACAGATACTTGACTGACTGAGCCACCCAAGTTCCCAGTTCTCAAAACAGCCTTATAGCCATGGCTCCAGGTTCCCAGTATTTGTGTAGTACTCTTTTTTCTTCCATCTTTTCCTCTTTTTCTCTTGCAGTCTCAGTTTCATCTCTTGCCTTGTCTGAGGCCAAGGTCTTTCTTTCTCCATATGGTCATTAAAGTCATGACCTCATTTTATAGAGATAGATATATCTCCACTCCACAGTAGCTAAAACTTCAGCACACTTGCTGAAGATCTTTTCTACATTGGGGAACTGTTACTCTTACCTTCTTGTTTTCTCAGGAATGTATTTAAGAAGGTGTGGATATCTGAAGTTAGCATTTGTAGGAATTTTTCAGGTTGTGTAGTCTGTTAGACTAGTGTGTTAGACATGGGGGTCTCCATCTGGCACTTTTGAGCCTTCCCTAGAGATTGTCTTTTTATTTTTACCCTCATGAGTCATTTGACTGCCCTGTCAGGGCTTTGCAGAAGGAATTCTAAACTTTACGTTATGGAAGGAACATATTATAGTAGTGGGCTCCATTGCTTTGTTTCAACTTTTAATGTATTAGAACCCTATAGGTAATGCATATTTGCAAATAATTCAATGTGGCAGTACATATTTGTAAATGAATGAAGTTGTATTTTAGAAAGAATAGCAAACCAATTTTGCTCAATAATAGTGTGAACCTAAAATGTGACATGTATATTAAATAATGTCAAAACTCAAAGGTAAAATAACGTGTTCTTTAAGTGGATCTTACAGTGAACCTGTTTGTAAAATAAATATTTCCTTGATTTATAGATTTTGTATTTTTAAAAATTGAAATATAGTTGACACAGTGTTTTATTAGTTTTAGGTGTATGACATAGTGATTTGACAATTCTGTACATTATGCTATGCTCACCACAAGTGTGGTTACCATATGTCATCATTTAACACTGCTATATCATTATTGACTATATTGTCTATGCTATACCTTTCATTCCTGTGACATATTCATTTTATAACTCGAATTCTGTATCTCCTGCTCCCCTTTACCCATTTTACATCCCGCCATACCCTTCTGGCAACCACTCTGTTTTTATGAGTCTTTTTGTTTTTTTGTTCATTTGTTTTGGTTTTTAGGTTCCACATATATGTGTAATGGTAAGGTATTTGTCTTTCTCTGACTTATTTCACTGAGCATTATACCATCCATGTTGTTGCAAACAACAAGATATCATTCTCTTATTATGTCTGAGTAATATTCTGTTGTCACATGTATACATGTATACATATGTGTGTATATACATATATATACACATGTATATACACATATACATGTATAGCAAACCTTATTTATCCATTCATCTGTATAGTATATATATATTTTTAATGCCTTCATTAGTGAACCTGAAGTTGCTCAACAACAAATGTGAAGGGTAGGGGTGGTCTGGTGGAAGAAGAAATTCTAGGCTTTTTTATTATTTTGAATAATGAGAAAAGAATTCTTGAGATAGCACTTGGCCCAGATATTATTTAATTCTTGCCAGGGGTGGAATTACCTACAATGAGAGCAGTGGAAAAAAAAATCGATGTTGTTAAGGGCAATTGAATAAAGGCTATAATAGTCAAAAAGTTTATGAATCTGAACTTTGAGCAATTTCAGTCAGAAAACTGATCAGCTTTGGTAAAAGAAAGTGACCAATGAAGATAAAACATTTTTCTATATAGTTGTAAAAGAGGATTAATAAATTATATACATTAGGTAAATAAAGACAACAGGTTCTGTATAGAACCAAAATACGCATGATTCCTTCAGCTGCTCCTGGTTAACCCTTTTACCAGTACCTCAGTAGAGAGATACTGGTGGTGAAGACCAGGATGCCTCTATTTTATTTGTGGTGTGGGGTCTGTGTATGCTGTGTCTGTATCTCTCTATATTCTGCAGTCTTTTTCATACACTCCGTTAGCTGACTTTAGTCACTCTCAACATTGTTTTTAGATGTGTTTTAAGCTGCTGAGCCAACCAGCCCATCCATTAGCCAACCAATAAACAATCAGACAAAAACTCCCAAGCCTTCTGATATTATTCAGGAGAGATACCTGAATTGGACCAGCTCCTCTGCCTAACATTTTTAGTTCTCCAGGTAGGTAGAACAAGTATGCAGCCCTCCAAAGAGATGACTCTGTTTAGACCTATTTCTATCTTGTGTGCCATGTAGTTTTGCTTGGATCAACAATGTGAATATTTTCTATAACAAGTACAACACAAGTGACTAGAATACAAAGCTCCTTTAATTGCTGAACAGGATTCTATTTTAGGCAATACACCTGTTTTAAGTCTCCTCTGGACAGCTAGCACTTGAACTCCTGGTAGGAGAAAGGGGGAAGGCTTATCTGAAGCAATCATCCCCTTCAAAGGGATAAGAAAAGATGAGCCTGGAGTGATTACTTCAGTTCAGAATGATCTAAATGGTCTCTTATGCTAGAATAAGCTTATTTTCTGTTTGGTCTCCTTTGTTATCCTCTTGGACAGACCTCTAAAAGGACATGAAAAAGAGGGCTGTTTTTGATAGGTAGGGACGGTATAAAGGAAGGTAGCTTTACATTTTCTCTCCTTCTTGGTAATGTACCAGCAACCAAAACACAGCAGTGGCCATGATGCTTCCTATTCTAAGCAATGACATTTTTCTGGTCTCACAAACTACCTAGAAGTCTTAGCCGACGATTTCTTCCCTTCCTGGGAAGTATAGTTTATAGTGGTGAAGTTACTTCCTGACAGAAGTGAATGCTCTTGGGTATGTAACATTATACAGTAAGGAATTGGAGAGCTACCTTGATAATATTACAGTCATTGTTATATCACCATTTAAAATTGGTTATTGATTGGTTTTGCTTTCTTTTCATATATAGCTGCCCCTAAAGTATCACTGCTTTCTATTTTAAAATCAAAATAAGCAAGAAAAACTTGGGAGTCAATGACTTAGACAAAGCCTATAGGGTTTGATTTCATGCCATATATGAAAATAATTTGCTAACAGACAAAGCAGTTATATTTTGTTCACATTTGCTTTAATTGCATAAAAGATATAATGTTCCTTCCATCTTGTTTCATGTATTTGTAATTAAAATGTTCTTTAATATTTCCTTTGAACATTTTATGTATTAATAATTTCATAGAAACATATGTATACATTCATATATTAAGGCCTGATGGGATCAGAAAAAATTAATGTGAAAAATCGTTTTTCAGTTTATTGTTTAATTTGGTCTCATGTGAAGCCCTAGTCTCTTGCCATCTGTGAAAAAATAGAAAGCAGAACTGACATAATATTTTACTTGATGACTAAAGAGAAAGTGAGTAGTATATGATTTAAACTGTTTCTCACATTAAAAGTAGTTCAGTCCTTGGCTTTGTAGCACTGAGTGTTGGTTGGCTCTTTCTTACTCCTGAAGCTGCTGGCATGCACACCTAGCCCCTTTAGTATTTTCCATGTAAGGTCTGGAGCGGACATTTACTGTTTTGTATGTCAACTCTGCACCCCCTGTTTTGGAACAGCATTTTCACTGTCATGCAATGGAAGATGTCATCATTTTGGCCACAGTGATTGGTCTAGGGGTACTGGTCTAGGGGTATCTGACCCAGCTGGGCCAACAATATGATCTCCTTTGGTCTTAGTGGAGTGATAAAACTTGGGATGTGAGGGCCTGGAGCTGCTGAAGGTCATATTTCCTGCTTCTTGGCATGAAGAGGGGTGAGGTTGGCATCCAGAGACCAGCTGAAATGAGAGGTGGAGAGAATAGGAATGTATTTCAGTTCCAAGTTCCAGCCCCATTTCTACCCATACCCTTTTTTTAATCTTTTTTTTTTTCTGAAGCTAGTTAGAAAAAAAATTTTCCCCCATATACTACTTTAAGAGTCTGTAAGGAAAAAAAGTCAGCCACATGTAGCATTTTATGAATTTTGGTAGACTTTGCTGGACTTTGGTGGGGAGTTACACTCAACATTTCCCCTAACTGATCTCCCAACAGCTTTTTATTGCCCCAAAGTTACTCCATTCCATGAGCCCAGTGTCTTTCCGTAGACTCCCTCCCGCCGTCAGTATTGGGCAACCCGGGTTTTTCTCTCTTGCACTCATTCAAGCAAAACATTTCTCTCTCTCGTAATGCTGACTACTTCCTCTCTTCTTTAAGAAACCAAAGCCCAGCCAATTTATTCCTTTTACAAGGGGGCTTATCAGAGTATTTTCTTAATGAGGATAATGTTCTCTCTACAAGGGAATTTTTGTATCAACTGCTAAGAGAACACAGTTTTCTTCATGTTAGAATACTTTCAATGTATTTAGATTGTTCTCATTAACTAAGCTTCCTACTGTCACTTTCAAGACCCAATATCAGCACTTTTTATTCTAAATAGCTCATTTATGTCTATTACTTTACTTTTTCAACCCAATATTCTGTGCAAACCTAGCTACACCTCTCATCAGAATCTGCTTCTTACTTTCCAAGCTGACTAATATATTCTAAATATTCAGTTATTTTCATTGGAGACCTTTTAAAATTCTACCCTTTCCACATATTTTGTGATTTAACTGAGTGAAGTGTTTGAAATAACTTGTTATTTAACTCAAAATAAATGCATGTAATGTATTTAGCAATCCTTCTCTCACTCCCAACTTTCTCTGTTTCCCCCAACTCTTCTTGGCAACTGCTTTGCTGTTAAGATTGTGAATGCGTTGGGGGACCTGGATGGTTCAGTCTGTTAAGCTTCTGCCTTTGGCTTGGGGTCATGATCCCAGGGTCCTGGGATCGAGTCCCACATGGGGCTCCCTGTTCAGTGGTCTGCTTCTCCCTCTGCTCCCCATTCCCTGCTCATGTGTGCTCACTCTCTTTCTCTCTCTCTTGCAAGAACAAATAAAATCTTAAAAAAAAAAAAAAAAAAGAAAAGGATTGGGACTTTGTCTGAGATGGCAGGAAATTTGAAAGGAAGAAAGAACAATCCTATGAAATTATTTCCAATGTTATTGAGAAGGGGAATTTGGGTTGAAGATGATTAATATAGCTCTAGCCTGGGGCATAATTTTGTCTCTGAAAGTTTAATAAGAACCTTTTGGAAGATGTCAGGATAGTGTTTAAGGAGGCTTCCTTTTGCTTTCAGCAAATGAGACCTCTCATTTCAGCAAGTGAGAAATTGACATTTCCTCAAATAACTTGATTGTGTTGGATGAAATATGGCCGTAAGTTATTTGTCAAGAGATGGGATCAGTTTCCTCTTCCCTCGGAATCTGCACTAGTTTTTAAACTTGTTTTGGGTCATATAATGCAGTAGGAGTGATGTGTGACTTCTCCACAGGGTCTAAGAAATCTTGCAGCTTCTGCTCGTTACCTGTTGGAATGCTCCACCATCATACTAGAAATTGGAGCTATCCTGCCAGAAAGGCCATTTAGAAGAGAATGGAGACATCCCAGCTGAGAGTCCTTGCTAACCAGACAGAGGAATGAAGTCATGCTAGACTTCCAGCTCCAGTTGATCTGCCAGGTGACTGCAGCACATGTGTCATAAATGAACACATCAGAGCAGCTATGCACCCGAGCCCACCCTGAGCTGAAGAATCATGAATAAATGTACATGTATCTCCTGTAGCAAGGGAAAGTGGATGAATTAAGGCAGAGTGGAATAATTGCAGGACAATGTTCTGTAGTGGGAAGGAAGTGGTAGAATCTAGTCAAGAAAGGGAGGAACTAGATGTGTGGAAGAGTTCATCCTCTTTAACAGAAGGGAAGGCAGAATATATGGGTACCCCTGAAGATAAGAGGGCAGTTTTGGTGTGGAGTACTTTGAAGATTGCTTTAGTTTTCATAGTGTGAAGATATGGGGGTGCTAGGGAGTTGCAGAGTTTGAGGCTAAAGAAGAAGGAGTGATTTGAAGACTGGGAGAGAGATTGACAATGGAAATTCAGTAGGATCATGGGGAAGAACCAGAAGCCCCATGAGATTACTGTTTCTATGTTTAACTGACTCTGTCAACTGTGTGCTTTTGTCTAGCTATACTCAGATGCCTAGATATAAGTGTGGGGTAGGTAAAAAGTTGGATTTAATCCTAAGTAGGGCTTATAGTATGGCAGAGCGAATGAGGGTCAAGATAATTGAGCATATGTGCAAGAGAGTGGTTACAATGATGCCCATGGGATATAAGCTAATAAGGGGGGAAGTAAGGCCATGAGGTACATTAGGATTTTGGAAAATGAGCAAGATAAATGGATTGAATACCACCTATGAGGGAAGGTACCACTTGTGTTATTGTTTAGCACCTGATTCTAGTATGCATTAAAATCTTGGGAAAAAATTTTTAAATTTACCAATTTATGCAACCAAGGATTATACTAGAATATACTCTAAGATTTCTTTGCAACTCTAACAATTTGTCACTCTGATTCCATGTGAAAGTGCATAATACTTACAGTAATGAATAAATTCAGATTTTTAAAAAAGATTGTGGCAAACCTCTCCCAAAATTTCTCATGACACCTTAAGGTTAATTAGCCATTTAATTAATTACCTTACTTTTTTGTTGTATTCTTTTTGTATGGCTGCTACACAGATAAATATTTTGGAATAGGTATTAAGTGATATAATGGAACATATTCCAGAATCACTGGAAGTATGGGCTAGTAGACAGAATTTCTATATCATGAGTTATAACATGGGTGTCCTTATCCCTTGTAGTTTCAGATATCAGTGTTTTTCAGGAGGATCACTTTTCTCAGGACTATTTGCATCATTTCTGAATTGTGATGCTCTCTTACCTCTTAGTGGTAATAGTAGGAGAATAATAGTAGTAGTAGAGATGAGTAAACAACCTCCAAATTAACCTGCCTCTATATTTACATTCTTGGTTATGTTTTAAAACCATCTATCAATTTAGTTTATATTTAAATTGTGTACTTCAAGATAAGAAGGGGTCCTGGGCACTTGTGATTATGTATAAATATTATTTAAGCCCTTCTTGATACCTCTTTTTCTTCTTTCCTCTGAGTGATGCATGCTATCCCTTCCTTTATTTAAGATCATAATGTTGCCCAGTGGAAGAGAATTAGTTTGGGACACAGATGACAGTCTAATTTTAACTTCAAAGTTTACTGTCTGATTTTTAACCAGGAACTACTGAAACTCACAGTAGTTCATTTTCCCTACATTTTTTATTTCTTAGTCATATGTTAGCCCAAGTTGGTTATCTGAGACTTAGGTGATGAACTGACTCTTTAGAGAAATACTGAAATAGAGGAAGAATTCAGAAAGCATTTGAAAAATAAGAGTAATTTATGGAAGATAAGATAGAAAGATAGCAGGGAAGATAATGAAGAATGACATTTAGGGAATCTCCATGAGATGTAGAGACGTGCAAGAAAATACAGGGACCAGAAAAGCATGAGCTGGTTTTGTTGAAGGAAAGTAGGAGGATGATCTAAAATAATAATAATAATAATAATAATAATAATAATATCAGATGGGAAAGGGCTTTCAAATATCTGATGTAGAAGGCTCTTGAGAATTAGATATAATGAAGTAATTCAGTGAAGGCGAGGATGAATCACAAGCTATAGAGTAAACTTGTTTTATTTACTGGGAGTCTGAGAGAACAGCTCAGGGATATTTACTAAAAGCACTCTTGAGGGGCACCTGGGTGGCTCAGTGGGTTAAGCCTCTTCCTTTGGCTCAGGATGTGATCTCAGGGTCCTGGGATCGGCCCGCATCAGGCTCTCTGCTTGGTGGGGAGCCTGCTTCCCCCACCTCTGCCTGCTGCTCTGCCTACTTGTGATCTTCTCTCTCTCTGTCAAATAAATAAATAAAATCTTAAAAAAAAACCTCTTGGAAAATTACATGTAGATATTTCTTTGATAGACTGTACTGTATGTTTGCTCTGAGATTTCAACATTAGAGCAGAACTGTGTTCAGAGATTAAAAAATTTTTTAAATAGACTTTACTTTTCAGAGCAGCCTTAGGTTTGTAGAAATATTGTGCAGAAACTACAGAGAGTTCTCATGTATGCTCTTTTCCTCTGCACATAATTTCTATTATTAACATCTTGCATTAGTATGGTATATTTGTTACAATTAATGAACCAATATCGATGGATTATTATTAATTAAAGTCTATAGTTTAGGTAAAACTTCACCCTTTGGGGGCACTTGGGTGGCTCAGTCAGTTAAGCATCTGCCTTTGGCTCACATCATGACTCCAGGGTCCTGGGATCAAGCCCCACATTGGGCTCCCTGCTCAGTGGGGAGTCTGCTTCTCCCTCTCCCTCTCCCTCTGCCCCCTCCCCCTGCTCCTGCTCTCTCTCGCTCTCAAATAAATAAATAAATAAATAAATAGGATCTTAAGAAAAACCCTCACCCTTTGTGTTGTACATTCTCTGGATTTGACAAATGTGGAATGTCATATATCCACTACTTCAGCATCATACTGAATGGTTTCACTGCCCTAAAAATCTGTGCTCCTTCAAGTCATCTTTCTCTCCCTTTCTCCCTTCCCTCCCTCCTTCTGTCTGAACCCCTGGCAACCAGGCATCATTTTACGGTGTCTCTAGTTTTGTCTTTTCCAGAATATCGTATAGTTGGAATTATCACTATATAGCTTTTTCAGATCGGCGCCTTTTTGTGGTTTGGTAACTAATTTCTTTTTATTGCTGAATAAAATTCCGTTGTATGGATATACCATAGTTTGCTCATCTATTTACCTACTTAAGGACATCTTTCAAGTTTTGGTGATTACGAATAAAGCTGCTATAAACTTATGTGCAAGTATTTGTGTGGCTATAAATTTTCAACTCATTTGAGTAAATACCATGTAGTGCAGTTGCTGGATCATAGGGTAAAAGTATGTTTAGTTTTATATGAAATTGCCCAGCTGTCTTCCAAAGTTGGCTGTACCATTTTGCATTGCCATCAGCAATGAATAAGAGTTCCTTTTGTTTCTTATCCTCACCAACATTTTGCTGGTGTCACTGTTTGAATTTTAGCCATTTTATAGATATATAGTGGTGTTTCATTGTTTTAATTTGCAGTTCTCTAATGACAGATGATATTGAGTATCTTTTCAAAGTTTTCTTATTGTTGCATTTTATGAGTTTTTATGAGTTTGTATATTTTGGGTATAAGTCCTTTGTCAGATATATGTATATTTTGATGGTGGTTTTATTAAGCATGGGGACAGGACCCAGCTGCAGAAAGAGCTGTCCAGATATGTGTTTTGCAAAGATTTTCTCCCAGTCTGTGGCTTGTCTTTTCAGTCACTTAATAGTGGCCTTAGCAGAGCTGAAGTTTTTAATTTCAGTGAAGTTATTTTTATGAATTTTGTTCTACCATTGATTGTACTTCTGTTGTATCAAAAAATTCATCACCAAAGTCAAGATCACCTTACTTTTCCTGTATTTTGTCTTTCAGAAGCTTTAAAGTTTTTCATTTAAATGTATGATCTCTTCTGCACCATTTTCTGTGAAAGCATAAGGTCTGTGTTTAGAATCTTTCTTTTTTTTTTCTTTTTTGCATGTGAATGTCCAGTTGTTCCACCATTTGTTGAAAAGACGGTCCTTTCTTGATGGAATTGCTTTTGCTCCTTTGTCAAAGATCAGTTGACTATATTTGTGTAGGTCTGTGTCTGGACTTTGTGTTCTGCTCCATTGATTTTTTGGGGGGGCTTCATTTATTTATTTATTTGTCAATACCACACTGTTTTGATCATTGTAGCTTTATAGTAAGTCTTGAAGTTGGTAGTAAGCAGTACTACTTGAAGCAGGTAGAGTGTAAATGTTCCTCCTGGAAGCTCCCACTATCTTTATGTTAATGCCTTGTTAGAGAGGAAAAACCACCTTAACCTGACAAAGGCAAGTCCTCAGGTATCCTGTGAGTCTTCTTTAAAATATGAATCCCTTTTCCTTACCTTCCAACCCCATAGTGTATAATCAGCCACCCCTCACAACCCTGGGGCAGCAGTTCTTTCTGCCCACCGTCCCGTGCTTCAATAAACCACCATTTTGCACCAAAGACATCTCAAGAATTCTTTCTTGGTCATCGGCCCTGGACCTCACCCCACTGAATGTCATCTATATTCCAAAACTCCATCACCACTGTGAGGAACAGATATGTGAGGTCTTGTCCTTATTTTAATAATTGTTTCTGTCAAAGCTCTTATTTTCAGACAACAAAGTCTAACAGATTTTAGCAGAAAAACAGTTTGCTGGCTCACAACATCACCAGGAGGACTGGAGAAGCTGAGTTGGAGTCTATGCTGCAGAACTTCAGCAAAGATGCCTCTGTCCCTCCACTCTCCCCCACTCCCCACCCACCTCCCACCCATATGCATTTTCACTTTCAACATCAATGACTTGGGAAGGTGGATTCCACCATATGACCACTGCTCTGAGAGACCTGCTGCAAACCCCCTTTTTTCACCAGAAAATTCTTTTCTCTCTCTCTTTTGTATCACTAGCACTCAGTTTAAAGCCTGACATGGGTTTGTAAGATTAGTTACGAGCTGTTAATTTTTCTTGAAACTTTAGATACTGGCAGCATCTGTTGAGTGCTTGCTAGAGCTGCAAATGATGTAGCTCCAATATCGTACTGAGTCAGAATCTCAAGGAGTATTTTAATAAATTCTCTTAGTTTGGTAGGTCCTCCGGCATTGTACACTATGTGCACAAAAGTCTGAGAAGGGATTGTGGAGGTAAGACATTCATACCAGCCATGGATGCTGGAAGACAAGGTGGCAGGAATTTTCAGCTTTTATAGCGGGGGGTGGCTCAGCTTCTCCTCAAGCTTGACAAGGTTGGGGAAGTCCTCAGACATAAGAGGGTTCAGTTGTTTAGTAGCCGAAAAGAATGACACCTATTCAGAACAGCTGCTGTCCTTAGAATGTCATGGTTGAAATTCCTGCAGTCTATAATGATTAACCCACGGAATTTAATCTTCTTTGTTAAGGGTAGCTCAGAGTAACTATCCCCATTTACCACCCCCCCCATGTGATTGTGGAGTCTGACTGTCCCCTTTGTGACATGTTCACCATCCCTTTCCTCGCTTCCTCCATTTCTCTCTTCCCTCCTCGCTGCTCCCTCTCTGCCTCTCTTCTGTTCTTCTCATTTCTTCCACGATCACTTCAAACTTGATTTAAGGTGTCTTCCCTTAAGGTTTCAGTGAAAAAGAAAGTCATTCTTTCTGTATTAAAGGCTGCTGTAATCACTGGCTTATGGAGTTAATGAAGCTTTTAGGGGAAGGCTTTTTTTATTTTTTAGGCAAGCTAAGAAATTATACACCTAGGGCTCACTCTAGGCAAAGCGTTGAAGCTGAGAATTTGATTTTAGTGCCTCCAGGCTCTCTTTCCTTTTTTCCCCTCTCACAGCTTCCCTTCTTATTTCATTCTTACCTTCAGTTCTTCAGTTATAAGCTGCCCTTCATTCCCCACCCTAGTCAAAACTCGCCCTTAGGTAAGAATGCTTTCCTTAATGACTCTATCAGTCAATAATACACAGAATCACCTCTCTGAGAGTATTTATATTAAAGATTCCCCTCCCCCCAGTAGAGGAATCAAAGGTTTTTCTTTCACTGAAAACAAATTTCAAAAAGAGCAGTGGTTTGAAGAAGTTATAACTTGTATCCACTTGATGAATTAAGGGGTCCTACTCATAAATTTCTACTATTTTCCCTACTGATCCTAATTTCTAGTGCTTATTGTTATAGTTGGAGAACGTTATCAGAATTTCTTCCTCTATCTATGCCTCATGACAGGTGAAAGACCCCAGAAGAGATGGGTTGCAGGAATGCTCTGCCCTCGTGAGTCAACACAGGAATGTTATATCCTCCTCCTCCCTTATTTACCCCCAACCTCTCCAATTCAGAGACTCCTTTTTCATGATTCAGAAGGAATCATGAGTCAAGAGTGGCCAGCTATTGCATACCCTCCCCGCAGGAGCCAGTTTTCCCCATGGTCTTGACTTCCTGGCTTTATATCATTAGGATCAAGATCCCAAATAAGTCATTTCTTTATAGGACATTTTTTTTAAAAGATTTTATTTATTTATTTGTCAGAGAGAGAGCGAGCGAGCACAGGCAGACAGAGTGGCAGGCAGAGGCAGAGGGAGAAGCAGGCTCCCTGCCAAGCAAGGAGCCTGATATGGGACTCGATCCCAGGTGGGATCATGACCTGAGCCGAAGGTAGCCGCTTAACCAACTGAGCCACCCAGGCGTCCCTCTTTATAGGACATTTAAAATTATTTTCAGAAGAAGGAAATGTGACCCTTCTAATTTTCATAGCCAATAACTTAAGGGGCTGGTATCTAGGTTGATTAGACTACCTTTTCTTGGCTGAGAAAGGCACTTTCTAGGAGATAAATGAGGACAGGGAGCTCTGTTTTAGAGATGTGGTCTTCAATTTTACCCTAAGTACATGCAGTATAGGATAAATAGCAGGTTAATGGGAAAGATCATAGCAGAAATTGGATTGTGAGAGTGGAGAGTGGAACCAGATCTCATAATACCATACATGCCAATAATTGTTTTTTTTCTGTGATTGGAATTAACTCTTAATAATAAGTTGTCAGCAAAAACAATGACATTTATGTGATGTAGTTACTAGGGGAGAATAACGATAAAAATTTAAAAAATTTTGTATGAAAAAAGGATAAACTGGGAAAAATAACAATATATCACAGACAAATAAATGGCTATTATATCTTACATATAAGAGGTCTTTTTTTTTTTTTAAAGATTTTATTTATTTATTTGACAGACAGAGATCACAAGTAGGCAGAGAGGCAGGCAGAGAGAGAGAGGAGGAAGCAGGCTCTCCACGGAGCAGAGAGGCCCGATGCGGGGCTCGATCCCAGTGCCCTGGGATCATGACCTGAGCCGAAGGCAGAGGCTTCAACCCACTGAGCCACCCAGGCGCCCCTAAGAGGTCTTTAAAAATAGAGAAGAAATATACCAAAATTCTATAGAAAAAGTGGCACAGGATTTGATCATATAGTTAGTAGGAAAAGAAGTAAATATGCCCTACTACATTCAAATGGATCTACAACCTTGATCACACTGAGAGATTCCAATAAATTTTATGCTGATATATTTTCTTACTTATCAGAAGTAACTGCCTCTGTAAATATCATTGTGTGATACTCATCATATTCTATTGGGGGGTCTGGATAGAAATAAGCATTTTCATACATTGAAGACAAGGTAGTATAGTTCCTATGGGATAGATATGGTTCTGTCTGGAAAAATTACATATGCACTTGCTTTTTGGTCCATGATCCTACTTTTAGGTATCTATTAAGATTCACTGGCAAAAACACAAAATGACTGATATACAAGGTCATTTATTGCAGTACCATGTGTAACAGAAAAGTCTAGAAATATAAATATAAATGCATTTATATTTATATTTAAATATAAATATAAATATATAAATATATAAAGAGATTTATTTTAAATAAATAAATGGCTCACACAGTTATGAAAACTGGCCGCTCCAAATTCTTAAGGGTGGGCCAGCAGTCTGGGAACCTGGGAAGAACTGATGTTGTAGTTAGAATTTCACTTTGCTGGCAGAATTCCTTCTTGCTTGGGGGAGGTCAGTCTTTTGTTCTATTCAGGCCTTCAACTGATTGGATGATGCCCACCCACATTATGGAAAGCAGATTCCCACATTATGAATCTGCTTTGATCAAAGTCTACCTATTAAAATGTAAATATCACCCAAGAACACTGTCACCGAGACATCCAGAATAATGTTTGACCAAATATCTGGATGCTGTGGCCCAATCAAATTGACACATTAAATTAACTATCACAACTATACATAATATAATATGGAATATATTTGCTCATATTTTAAAAAATGAAAGATAAAACTCCAAAACTATTTAATTTTTAGATTTTATTATTTATTACTTATATTTGTTTGATTTTTAAAAGTTTTATTTATTTAAGTAATCTCTACATGCAAAATGAGGCTCAAAATCATAGCCTTGAGATCGAGTCACATACTCTTCTGACTGAGCCAGCTAGGCATCCCCTAAAAACTGATTTTTTAAAAAAGTGGTTTAGGGGGCACCTGGGTGGCTCAGGTGGTTTGCACCTGCCTTCTGCTCAGGTCATGATCCCAGGATCCTGGGGTTGATCCTCACATCAGGCTCCTGACTCAGAAGGGAGCCTGCTTCTCCTTCTCCCTCTGCCTTTTCCCCTGCACATGCTCTTTCTCTCTCTCTATTTCTGTGTCTCAAATGAATAAATAAAATCTTTTTTAAAAAAAAGTGGTTCCCATGGAGAAAAAAGATATAGAAGCTTGAATTCTCTGAATGTGACTTATGTTGGTTTTGACTTTAGAATTATGTACATTTTTTTGTAATTATAACACAAAATTAAATCAACATTAAAAAGCAGTTCTATGGCGGGGTGATGCAGCCATCAAAAGAAATGAAATCTTTCCATTTGCGATGACATGGATGGAACTAGAGCGTATTATGCTTAGCGAAATAAGTTAACTGGAGAAAGACAACTATCACATGATCTCCCTGATATGAGGAAGTGGAGATGCAACGGGGGTGGGAGTTAAGGTGGTAGGAAAAGTAAAAATGAAACAAGATGGGATCGGGAGGGAGACAAACCAAAAGAGACTCTTAATGTCATAAAACAAACTGAGGGGGGTGTGGGGGAGAGGGGTTGGGTGAGGGTGGTGGGGTTACATTATATGTTTAAATAAAGCTTAAATAAAAAAAAAAGCAGTTCTAAAAAATTTAGAGGAAACTAAAACAAATGAACTGTGTATAAAGTTGGTGGATGATTCACACTGAGATGAATATTTTGAGTGGATGTAAGGCACATCCATTTGACACTATAACTGATGTGCCTTAAATTCATATCTTTTTTTAATGATTTATTTATTTATTTGAGGTGCAGAGGGTGGAGGGAGAGGGAGAGAATCTCAAACAGGCTCCCTGCTGAGCATGGAGCCTGATGTAGAGCTTGTTCTCACAGCCTTGAGATCATGACCTGAGCAGAAATTGAGAGTTGACAGTCAACTGACTGAGCCATCCAGGTGCCCCCTTGGTGGAACATAGCTTAAAGATAAAAAGGAATCTTAAACTATTTTTAAGATTCATACCATTGGTAATAGTACTGGTATTCTTGTTTTGAAAATATTTTATATACAGAGTTGCCTCAAATGAGTAATTTTGATAATGTCATGAAGAACCTTTTTTTTTTTTTCCAGCATAAGGGAAAAGAGATACAAATAAAAAATTAATTACATAAACCTCCTAAATTTATAAACTTGAGTTGGGAATTTTAATGTGGACTATGATGTATTTTTATATTTGTCCATCAAAATAGCTAGAAACAATGATTAACCCAGTAGTTAAGAATACTCTTGATGCCTGGATTGTGGTCCATAATTGCCATGTCTCCTAAAAGGAATTGAGATTCCTTGGGTAAATAGCTAATTTCAGGTCTAATGGAGAAAGTGTGAAAAGTGACTTTAAAATATCTTTGCTGTATCAAAAAACAGGGAGGCTAGTAAAAGACAAGTAGGGTTATGTCAAAAGGACTCAAGAACTTTTTTGAGGGGCTTACACTAACCAATGATGGGATTATTTGAATATCAAAAAGGATTAATTACTATGATGGATTGAAACATATAAAATACGTTCAAAATCCATTAGTACATAAGGATAATGACTTATGGGTCATCATATTATTATTAAGCATAATGATTTATTGGTCATATTATTATTCTGAACACAGGTGAATAAAGAGAAAGAATCAAATTCTTGAACAAACTCTATAACCTGAACAAACACTATTTCAGGGTAACCAAATTGTTCTTGTGGGAAAATGCTTTTTTAAGGAATATCAGCTAACAAATGAAAAAGGAACAATACAATTACCTTCATTTTGTACCTCCAATTTAATTATATAATGGATGTAGGCAATGATTATTATTGGCTGCTAAAATCATTAGCATTAGAGAAAGGCTGATGAGGATTGTGACAGGGGTCTCTGAATGAAGCTCATGCAGCATCCTCTTGGACCATCTCTGATTTTGGCCTCATCTATGGTGGACAGTTCTGTTGCACTCAGATTACCCTCCCATTGCCAGCACCCCTCAATGCATGTTCTCTGCTCCCCTGCCTTCTCTGTTAGCTCTTGAGTTATCCTGGCTCCAACATTCACAGTCAGACCTGAGTGTGAAAAGAGTTAATATTCCCAGGAGCAACCCTCAACAAAGAGATGGGAACTGCCTCCTATTTTCTGGGTGGCCATTTTTGAGGTCTTCTGCATGTTTCTCAGGAGGTCTCAGTGGAATTGCTAATGTACACTTTCATTGCTTTTCTTCCTTTTATGTGTCTTTGGTTGTGCACCTTCACTGCTTCTTCCTCAGATCATCTCCCAAAAAGCCTCTTGCATTCAAGTTCCTGCTCCAGACTCTACTTCGGAAAAACAAAACTAAAGCAGAAACTCTATAATGGATAGATCAGGCTGACAACACATGAGCTCACTGGTTCATGACATTGTCACAGGAAGAGAAAGAGCCAGACACTATGTTTCTAGCACCATATATCAAGTATTCTTTTAAAATATTGAGCTTGAATCTGATCAGACCTCTAGATTTAACCACTAGCTCATAGGTAGTTGTCAGTACCAGTAATCCAGAATGTGGAAAATTCTGCAGGACCAATGACACAGTTTCTACCACAACTAAATGGTAGAAGAAGAAAGAGGGAAGAGAAAATTGTAGATTAAAATATACTTCAGAGATACATCAGTCAAATCTAATGGTTTAGAATAAAGTATAAAATGATAAAGTCTAAAAATTATAAACTAATTAGGGAAGTTTAGTAAAATTAAAGAGCTGTTATTAATTTTTAAGTGTGGTATTTGATTAAGTATCCTGTCTAGAGATGTACACTGAAGTATTTGTGAATGAACTGATAGGCTTGGGGTTTGCTTTATAATAATCTAGTGGGTAGGGAAGTGGTTGGGTTATAGACAAAATGAGATAATCTCATGAAAATGACATGGGGGTGGGTGATGGATAGATGGACATGGGGTGGGATGGGTGGTAGGAGGGTTACTATACCCTTCTCTTTACTATTGAATAGGCTTGAAAATGTATGTAACCTCCCCTTTTTTTTCCCAAGAAGATATATTTCTCAGGATACAGAAATGAGAAACTACAATACTAGAATTTCCAAAGCAGACATATGCTGTGACCTTATGCTGAGCCATTTGGCTTCTTTGTCCCTCTGGGATTGTTATTTGTGAAACACAGGAACATGCCGATTAACGCCTTGTTTTTTTGCAGGAAGTGCTAGGCTCCTATCAAGCAGAGAATGCTTTTTGAGTAATCTTTGGTGACTATAGGGAGCTGAGAGGGATTTTTTTTTTTAAAGATTTTATTTATTTGATAGACAAAGATCACGAGTAGGCAGAGAGGCAGGCAGAGAGATAGAGGAGGTTCTCCCTTGACTACAACCACTCTTCCCCTCTCTATTTCCCCCCACCACCATCACCAGGCTATTAGAAATTAATCCCTATGGGGGGGCCTGGGTGGCTCAGTGGGTTAAAGCCTCTGCCTTCAGCTCAGGTCATGATCCCAGAGTCCTGGGATCGAGCCCCACATTGGTCTCTCCTCTTGGCTGGGAACCTGCTTCCTCCTCTCTCTCTCTCTCTCTGCCTACCTCTCTGCCTGCTTGTGATCTCTGTCTGTCAAATAAATAAATTAAATCTTAAAAAAAAAAAGAAAAAAGAAGATATATGTAAACTCAAGAAATACACATGAGAAATGTATCATCTATTTGTCATATTCACAAATGGATATGCACTGAAAGATTTTAAATAGTGAATTAGCATAAGAATTGAGAAAGCTGATGATGCATAAAGTACATAATTTAAAATAATACCAACATCCTGGGGCACATGGCCCGCTCAGTGGGTAGAGCACATGACTCTCAGTCTAAGGGTTGTGAATTAAAGCCCCATGTTGGGCATGGTACCTACTAAAAAATGTTTTAAAAAATTTTTTTAATAAAATAAATAAATAATACCAACATGCTGAAATCATGCATTATCTCCTAGGTTTTATCCCTTCCTTCCTTCCTGTACCTCCCTTCCAGGATACCAGTAAAGAAGTATAAGACCACTGTTCCCTGAAAGATTAAGAATCCTGTGTACGCGTCCAAGAAGCAGAGTTAGAAAGGAGAAGCAAGATCAGCAGCACCGTACCTGCATACATTCATAGCTGCCAAATTCCCCTAAGTATATTGTATAAAAGCTCTCTGCAGGGGGCCTCGGTGGCTCAGACAGTTAAGTGTCCAGCTCCGGATCTCAGCTCAAGTCTTGATCTCAAGGCCATGAGTTCAATCCCCAGATTGGACTGTAAGCCCAGCATGGAGCCTACTTTAAAAAAACAAAACAAAACAAAACTCTCTGAATTTTCCATGGTTACAGTTAAAAACTAACATACAAGAAAAAAATAATAGATCCCTACACTCTCAGGGCCATCTGGATGACAAAACAGCTCTTCAGGAAACTTGAAGTCACCAATGATTTGCAAAGCCACAGTGAACAATTTGTCAGAAGTTCCTCTCAGTCTACCTCAATTCCACAAATCTCTTCTGTGTGATATATCCACATTCCTCTCTAAAGAAATGAACTTGAAACTATTCTAAAAGATAGTCAAGATTACTTGAGATAAAGGACAAATACTGTATGATTCCACTTATATGAGGCACCTAGAGTAATCAAATTCATAAAGACAGAGAGTAGAGGGGCGCGTGGGTGGCTCAGTGGGTTAAAGCCTTTGCCTTCGGCTCAGGTCATGATCCCAGGGTCCTGGGATGGAGCCCCGCATCGGGCTCTCTGCTCTACGGGGAGACTGCTTCCTCCTCTCTTTGCCTGCTTGTGATCTCTGTCTGTCAAATAAATAAATAAAATATTTTAAAAAGAAAAAAAAAAAAGAGAGTAGAATGGTGGTTGTCAGGGGCTAGAGGAGAGGGGCCCCCCCACCCTCTCCCAACCCCTCTCCCCCCCACCCCCCTCAGTTTGTTTTATGACATTAAGAGTCTCTTTTGGTTTGTCTCCCTCCCGATCCCATCTTGTTTCATTTATTATTTTCCTGCCCCCTTAATCCCCCCCCTCCATTGCATCTCCACTTCCTCATATCAGGGAGATCATATGGTAGCTGTCTTTCTCCGATTGACTTATTTCACTAAGCGTAATACCCTCTAGTTCCACCCATGTCATCGCAAATGGCAAGATTTCATTTCTTTTGATGGCTGCATAGTCTGAATTTCTCATTCTTAAAAGAACACCAGTTATATTGGATTAGGGCCCACCCTCATAACCTCATTTTAACTTGATTATGTCTGTAAAGAACCTATGTCCAAATACAGTTACAGTCTAAGGTACAGGGGGTTCGAACTTCAATGTATGACTTTTGGGGGACATAATTGAACTTGTAAGTCTATAAAAGGGAAATTCTTTATGCTTCTAGAATAATGTGACTTTTCTGAAGATTTGTTTTGTTCCTTGCTCCAGAGTGGGCTCTAGTAAGGAAATTTTAGGGATGGGAAAGGGTGAGAACGTTGGGGTTACTATTCAGGGAATTCTTAGACACAGACAAGCATGAAGCTACTAGAAAACTATGAATTACTTGATGTTCCACATGAATTACCATGCTTAAGATTTAACTGTTGATTTGATAATTCAGGTAATGTGAGCTCTTGAGTTGCTTTTCATTATATTTATCCGGCTATGATTTTTCAGTAACAGGCAGAAAAAGGGTTGAAAGAAGCTGAGGCTCTACCGATGTCAGAACTCTGGCACTTGCTGTGAGGGGGTGGTGTGGTAAATGGAAAAAAGGCAAAACCCTGTAGGCCCCTTTATTCTGGCTATAAAAGTATGCCCTCTTCCACCTACCAAGATCTAGCTGTGGAGAATAAAAGAGAAATAATTCCTTAAGAAGTAAATAGAACCAGAAAGGAGATAGCAGAGAGGGTGTAAGGAGAAATGTTTGTGTTTATAAGTCTCAGTGAAGTATGAAAATCATGAGGAAGAAGGTGAGGGAGTACTTATTATATAGCTATGGGAAGGAAACAGTGAAAGTTGCATTTTTGAAAGTGAGTGTGCTATTGAGGTATAGGATAGCCAGCTGCAGAAGGTTGCCAAGATCCTGATATTGCCAGTTCCTATAGGGTCTGGCTCAGTCTGGCCTTTGGTGTTTGTCCCATTCAGTTATGGGACAAGGCTCTGTGCTACCCAGCTCTCTGATTTCCCTGCCCCAAATATGGGCATTTCTTATGTTCTGCTCAACTTTACCACCATCTCTTCTTTACTTTCTAATTGCATCTTTGCCCTGCATGCTCCTGTCAGGTTTGGGTAAGAGAAGATCCCTCTGCCAGCTCTGTAGTACAGTGGAACCCCAACTATAGGATCTGGCTTTTCCTCCTTTTTTGGCTGGAGAAATGAATTTGCAGCTAGACTGATCAACCCCTATTTTGCATTCTGGTTGCTTGAGGAGAATGAAATCAAAAGGCTGATTATGAAAACCTCCTACAGATACAAAAATATGTATATTCTATAGTTTTAAGGACTACAAAGCTTAAGGTATTTGCTCTGAGGATGATAAGCAAATCCAGTATGAAGTGAGGTGACTCTCAGTTGTTACTTTTATACCTGAATGCTTCAGCCTGCCATGCCTCCTGGCTGGAATTTCTATTTGACATATCAATTACATTAGAGAATATACTTTGGGTTGTCAGAGGTTGAGAAGAATAATATTGAGACAGGTTGATTGCAAAGACAGACTCTGAAGTTGGGGTATGCTAAGAGGGTGCTTAGGGAAAAGAGGAGAAATGTAAAGGGTCTTTGGTATTCTGTGTAAGCACTTCCAGTGGAAAGTGTAATGATTGTAGTTTCTAAAACAGACCCTCTGGTTTTCAAAGACTGGTTTGCTGAGGCTCCTGAGGGCATTCTTTCTTCTTGACCTCCAAACACTTTGTTTGTCTCTTCTAGCTAGGAACCTCAGTTTCTCTGCCTCTCCCTGCCCTCTACCCCTCCTTCCTGTCCCATGTCATTTTTGCAATCATCTCAACACTCTCACAGTTGCCAGAATACTCTTCCCTTTTCTCTTGAGAAGGCCTCAGTACACAGGGTGTAAAGTTTTTTTTTGGGGGGGGGGAAGGAATGGGGAAAGGCAGGTTCTTAATGAAAAGTAAGGACAATAGTCCTTGAAATTTTAGTGAAATCCATTGAAATTCCTAGACATAGTATAAATGGAACAGTATCTCTCTTTTTAAAAAATTATTTATTTATTTATTTGACAGAGATCACAAGTAGAAAAAGAGGCAGGCAGAGAGAGAGGGGGAAGCAGGCTCCCCGCTGAGCAGAGAGCCCGATATGGGGCTCCATCCCAGGACCCTGAAATCACGACCCGAGCCGAAGGCAGAGGCTTTAACCCACTGAGCCACCCAGGTACCCTCAGTATCTCCTTTTTAATTCTCCAACTAGTCTTCCCTGTCAGGTCAGGACCCATGTTTTCACTGTAATTCTTAACACCTTCCTCTCTCCAAATAGGGAAATAACAATGACTTCTCATGCTGATTGACAATAGTAACTCCTCTGGAGGAGGCCTTTCCTGACACTTTGGTTAGACAAAGCTTTTATATGATTGTGTCTTATAATGATAGAAGCTAACAATTTGAACTTATTACCTTTATGTCTGTCTATCAAAAAATTGGTCATTTGGTCTTATCTCTGTTGTGAGTTGGTTTGGGTATTTGGGCAGATGGCCCAGTTCTGGCCAGTGGAACTCAAGGGTCAATTTGTTGGAGAGCTCCTGGGGAAGGTTCCTTTAACTTCAAAAGAAAACAACAAACAAACAAAACTGATACTCCGTATGGACTGCCCCTCTCCTCTTCACTGGATATTGTCTGTGGCCTATGATGCTTAAAATTGCAGCCTCTTGGGACCATGAGAAGAGGCAACACTGATACACCAGAGTAGAAGGGTGAGAGAACTTGGGCCCTGGTGGCTGTTCTACCACTGTTGTTGTCCTGTTTGTTGTTTGTTTTAGTCATGCCTCTTCTTGGTTGAGCTGATTTTCAGTACAGCTTGACCTGAAAAGCTAGTATATGTTTTACTAATATAATTGCTTTAATTATATCCTGGATATACATTAGATAAGGCCATAGCCATAGACTGAAATATGAGCAACTGTGAAGGAGAAATATGGTGAGGTAGTGAAGAGCATAGGCTCTGGAATCCATTGCCTCAGTGTGCCTCTCTGTTTCGTATCTTAGGACCTGGCTGGAGCTGGCTGTCAGTTACCTCATATGTAAAATGTAAAAATAACAGTACTTACTTAGGCCTGGATGACAGAGGCAAAGCATTGAGCACCATGGCTGGCACAGATTACACATCCAATAAATATGAGCTATTCTTGTTGTTATAGTTATATCAACCTGAGTTCCAGAGAAGAAACAAAAATTGACAGATTTTGGTAAAAACAAGAAAAAAATCTTCTCAAAGATAAGAAAAATGTTATGAGTGTTCATGATTTTCACTCTAAGTTAGATGAGTAAAACAAGTTATTTGATAATAAAGATGCATGGAATATGAATATTTTCAAATATGAACATTTAGAATGTTTTGTTTTAATGAAGAATTTTTTAAGTTAATTAATATAAAAGACCCAAGAGACATAGTAGCACTATATTACATTCAATTGGATAATATCACACAGAAAAGAATGAATTGTGATTTAACAGCTAATCTGAGGGTGGTAGGAAATAGAAGAAGGGTTTAGGAACAAACTACTCAATATTTGTATTCACCCCAAAGTAGTAGTGAATGGTTGGGATTTAACAATTGCCTAATATAAATTTGGGTTTTAATTGTGAATCCTAATTACTCATCCAATCACCAGGGATAATTGGGACTTAGTGGCATTGCAGGATAGAATAATGTAACTGTTAGGCTGTTTTCAATGGAAATGAAGTGTCACATCCATCCCAAAGCTGATTACTTAACTATTATCTCTTGAAACACACAACAGCATATTTACTCATGATACATGTTTGTGTTGATTTTATGATATAATTGTGTTCAGCTGTAAGTTGTTTTGTCAGAAATAAATATTATGAAACAGATCAATTGATTTAAGAATGTGAGGTTGCTTGTGGTGAGCATAGCATAATGTATAGAGATGTGGAATCACTATATTGTATACCTGTCAACTATATTCAACTAAAAAAAGATCAGAATTTAAAAAAGAAAGAATGTAAGGCTAAGTTTTAGCTGTAGTTGCTTGTCAGAAAACTAGTAATATCCTAGCATTCCCTGTAGAGTTCTATGATGGCTTAAGTGTCATGCTCAACATTTTGTCATCTATCTTTATAAAGTAATAGAGAGGTACCTAATGGGGATGAAGCTAGAAAAGGCTTTCATATGATTATATCACATGGTGATAGATGCTAACAATTTATACTTATTGTGAGAACAGTTTTCTGAAGAGTATTCTTGATAAGTTTTGCAATTGCTCTTCACTAGATGTATGTAGATACAGCTTATATCATAAATCTAATAACAAAGTTAGAAATAGGCAGGAGGGATTTAAAATTCGTCTGGATAGAACAAATTAGAATTTGTGCATGTTTGCTTAGATCTTGTTTTGATCAAAGGATGACTGGGAAGAATGGAGAAAAAAGAACAATTCTAAGAAAAATGCTAGAATTATAATCCATGACCCCTGGAGTAAATTATTGAAGGGCACACAGTAGAGGTCAGAAATGATATTCCTTAAATATCTGAGTTGGAATAATACATAGACTGAGAATTATTAGATATCTAGAGCTCATGTATCTTTATTCTTAGAGCTCAGATCACAACATAAGGAACAGGCATCATAGTATCCCCAGTTCATTCTGGAGCTACCAAGCCGAGAATATGTGTACTTCAGAGATGAAGGTCTCAATTTTTTTCTGACTCCACTAACTTGGGCTAACCCCCAGGAAGAGCCCAGGGTTCTGCTAGAATTTCCTTGTTCTATATAGCTGGAGGAAGCTGAATTAAGTTTAGGTACAAACGTGTGTTTTACTTGATTGGCTTGAATAAGTCAGTGTCAGACAAAAATTTAGTGAATGTTTACTATATACTTAGTATTGTGAAAGATACTATGGGATGTCAGGAAGGTATAATACAGGCTCCTACTCACAAAATGCTAAATCAGGATTTATAGCCAGGTCTACCTGACTCTGTATCCTATATGTTTTACTACAGTGTACCATTAGCTAGGCATTTTTCTTTTCTTTTTTTAAAAGATTTTATTTATTTATTTGACAGAGAGTGCACACAAGTAGAGGATGCGACAGGCAGAGGGAGAGGGAGAAGATTCCCCGCTGAGCAGGGAGCCCCATGGGGGCTTGATCCCAGGACCCTTAGGTCATGATCCACCGGAGATGCTTAACTGACTGAACAACCCAGGCACCCCAGCTAGGCATTTATTTTTCTTACATTATTTTATTTAATATTTACAGTAAGCTTGCAAAGAAAGTATTATTTATAATTTGTGCAGAAAACTCTACCATCTCAGTAGAAGGAACTCAGCAACACAGGAAATGGAAAAGCATTTTTCAAAATCAAGGGAGTTAAGCCAGTTACACTCTATATACAGGCTCCTGCTTATACAGTTGTGAAAGTATTATCATTCTCATTTTATATGAGGAAACAGAGGTCTAGAGGAGGTGAATAACCCTCCCCAGCTTTGACTGGTAGAGCAGTATATGTAGAGCTCATGTATCAACTGATGTCTGTTGATTTTTCCCTATCTCATACTGCCTTCTTCCAGACTGGGGATTTCGGGTTGGCCTTGGCAGGCAGGATTTTTATGGGCAAACAGAAGGAGTATAGTAGGAATGATAACCATCCATCTCTTGAGGTGATTAGAGGGATGCAGGGCCAGTCACCCAGCTCTTAAGGTGATTAGAGAGATGTGCATGTGACTCTAAAGCCTTCTTAGAGGGCTTTGTTCATAATAGATAGTTAATACCCTTTAGTTCAATGAGTGAATAGCTGAGTAGTGTGAATCAGATTCTTAGATGAGCCCTTCTGAGATTTTTTTATGAATTGGAAATATTTGGGGAACATACTGTATTAGCCCAGTGTTCTTTTAGCAAATGCCTAATTTAAAAATGACTAGAGGTGAAGAAGATGATCTCAGTTGGAACCCACACCAGAGCACCCAGTGCATGAAGGAATGGGTGCCCTTAACTCATCTTCTTCTGGAGGATGTAGAAGCCATAGGCCAACAGTAAGCATCTTCGCATTGCTGGTACTTCATCATTTATCAGGGCTCGCAGGTGCTTGCCAGTTAGGCTTTCATGAACCAGTAGACTTGTTTCTCTTTTTAGACAGCTTACCTACATCCTTTATTGTGATTCAGCTTTGAAGTACCAGGAAAATGAACTGCTTGCCATAATCATTAGTTTGAGAAGTTTAAATATCACCCATTTTGTGCATGCTGTATTTTAAGATTTAAAAAATGTTCATTTAAAAGGTGAAAAGAGTAGCGACAGTAGTCTCTTCCGAGAAACATCAGGTTTTCTGTCTTTAATTAGTTAATACAGTACTTGTAAAGTGCTTGGAAGATGAAAAGCACAGTGTAATTTAGTGTCGCCTTTTTTATGAGCACCAATAGACTTTAATCACATTATAAGGTCATCGTCTATCTATTTTGCTATACCAGAGATTTTTTTCCCTCTGTATATTTTAGGTATTTCTTTAGAAGAAAATGTGGAAAGAAGTGATTTTTCCTCATTTCTTTCAGTGTTTCCTGCCTTTAAACCAATTGATATTTTTGCATTTTCTGTGGATTTTGTAATCTAGCCCCAGGTTCATAGTACCCGGGAGTGGGGGTGGAGGGCACTGTAGAGGGTCTGGCATGATTTGAACCAGGTTTTCTACACCTCTAATTTTATTCTGATTTAAGCACCTCCATTTTTTTCACTCTTGGGACTGTAAATTTGTAGTTACCAATAATTATTCCTCTCTTCAATCTAGTTGTCCAACCGGTTGTTAAATCCTAAACTTACTGGATTGTTTCTTCTTTACCAAGACCTGAGTGATAGCTTTGGTTTAGATCTTCTGGCCTCTTGTCATTTTTCTGCTTCCTTTTGTTATATAAAAATATATTCTTACATTTTGAAAGGGTCCTCGAGCATCCCAGATGAAAGTTATTTTTTCTTTCAACAAGGAATTTCACTTACACTATGAACAATAGCTTCATAAGCTGTCAGTAGCATTTGTTATCATTATCCTGTGATGTTAATATCTTAAAATTCTACTACCAGTGAAAGTCCTGTCCAAGAAATTCCTAATGGTTTGTTGGAGGAGATAACTAAGGAGATTTTTATCTACTACTAAAATATGTATTTTGCAGTTAATCAAGGTTGACATACTTTTTAAACTTTCATATTGAAGATTCATAATTTAAATAGTAATACTCAACAACCTAAGGGGAAAAGAGCAATGAATTTATGTTCACATACAGTTACTTATATGGGGGATGGAATTCTCCTCTATTGTCTGCATCTCTGGCTGGGCCCAAAAATGAAACAGACATAAGACAAGTTGACAGGAGAAAAGCATACACATTTTGTTGAATTTTTACATGTACATGGGAGCCTTCACAAGAGCATGAAGACTTCCAAAAAGCCATTCAAGGTGGAGCAGCTTCAAAGATGGTTTTCATTTCCAATTTCTGTGGATTTCTCTGACCTTTAAAATTGTTAAATATGTTAAGAACAAGAAGAAACATTGATGCCTTTTCTCCCCCCATTTTTTCTTTGTTTTTCTAGACTAAGTAAGGTGAGAGGAGAAATAGACTGCTGTTGTTGGTTTCTAAGCAGTATTGGGGAAAAACTGTGGCAGAGTAAATGATAAAGAACCTTAGTCATGTTTTTTGAAATGTAAATCCAAGTACTCTTAGTGGTCAGTATTCCTCTTAATGACCTAGTGATACTTACCTAAAATGGAACCCAAACACAACCTCATGAGCACACAATATTCTAAAATTCTTAATCTGGAGCCCTTCTTTCAGTAATGAAGCTCAATTCTCAACCATCCTCTTTAGGCTGGTTTATGCTGTTGGCTCATACTGATTTTATCCATAAACAAATTAGCAGGTAATTTTCATAAGACATGTAGTTAAAGCAGATCTCCTCATGCTGTATTTGTGCAATTAAAAAAAATTTCACAAATTTGTATGCAGTATTTTACATTTATTCTTGTCTATTTTTTTCTTCAATGTTGTTTTTTCAAACCGTCAAGATAATTTTGAATCCTGGTTCCATCAGTCATCACACTAACACTTTATTTGGCTTCTTTCAGTGAGAATCTGAAAAGATGACTTCATGTGCATTCATTTAGATAAAAAATTACAAAATGTTGAATTAGATAGGAGCAAGATGAGAGTACTACAATGTGGCACAAAAGTCCTTCCTTTAGGTGGTAAATATTAATCAACCCTCTGGGTATTTCATGCAGATCAGGTAGCCAGGAATTCTGCTCTACTCTCATGCAGTCCAAGTTTCAGAGTTTTAGCTATATGAATCAGTAAGTTCACCTTTTAATGGAGAAGATCTCTAAAATGAAGATGTATGACATAGACAGCATTCTGTAGCATAATATTCTATTCCTAAATATCAGATCTTTTTCTGATTTCTCCTGTATTATTTTTATTTTATGTTTAAAATATTTTGTCATACTCTCCCACCCCAAACTGCTTCTTTATCCATTCTCATTACTCTCTGCTCTGTTACCACTTTGAGGCATTCTGAATGGAGTACATACGGACAGATGTGCTGATACATTGATATATATCCATGTATATGTATGAGAATTAAGAACCATGCCTTTCAACATTAAGCTTGAATGATTCTTAACATTTGAATGTTAGCTTTCTAAAGAAACCAAAACAAAGCATTGTTTTTATCTTCAAAATATTGATCTATAGAAATAGAGAAATTGTTTGATTTCATTTTCTCCCATCCAGATAATAACATGTGGGATTCTAGCCTATGGGTGAAGTAATAAGAAAAGATCAGAGGCAAAGAGATGGCAGGATGCTAGGAATTCTAAATGGTTTTAATAAAATCTTATGATCTATCATATTGAGTGCTTTGAACCAGTATCAGACAAGAAAAAAACAAAAAAGATGCATGAAAGACAAAAGAGTGGTATTGCTTAATAAGGGAGGGTGAGTTTGGTAGATGGTAGACTCCATTCTATGCTTGAAAGCTGGGGGAGGATAAAGTGGACTTTCCTTTGCAGAAAAGAGAAAATAGCTCTTTTCCAGCTTGCTACATGCCTGCAGGTCTGTGAATGTTCTCAGACTTTGTTGGTTATCTCAGCTCTATGGGTCTGAAATAGAGCCTTTCTGGGATGTATTGGCAGAGATTCCTTTTTCATACTTTTCTTTTTTTTTCTAAATAGGTACTTTTTTTTTTTTAAGATTTTATTTATTTGACAGACAGAGAGAGAGATCACAAGTAGGCAGAGAGGCAGGCGGAGAGAGAGGGGAAACAGGCTCCCTGTCGAGCAGAGAGCCCTACGTGGGGCTAGATTCCAGGACCCTGAGACCATGACCTGAGCAGAAGGCCGAGGCTTAACCCACTGAGCCACCCAGGGGCCCCCTTTCTCGTACTTTGAATACCAATTCCGAAAAACCAGTTTGAATCACTACATTATGGTTCTTGATGATCACTTGCAATGAGGCATCAGAATCAGAGAAATTAAAGGAGTGTATAAGATGTCTAACTATTCTAAAATAGTTAGAATTATTTGATGGAAAGAGGCTAGTTATATAATTATAATATGTTTGGGTTGGAAGAGATCTTCAGTTTAGCCTAACTCCTTCATTTTTGGAGCTTAATGATATATTTACTTTTGGGAAAGGATTTTTTTTTGGGGGGGAAGGATTTTTAACTTTAAAGATAATTTGAGTAACAGTGAATCTCTTTGTGCCAAGATAAAGACTTAATAAATAATCCATTAGTTCCATTATGATAAGAGCATTGAAAGCAATTTATTGAGTGCCAGGTACTGTTCTAAACACTTTGCATTTATTAGCATGTTTAATCCTTACAATCACTATAGGAGATGGGTTTAATTTTTATAACCCATTTTTCTGATGGGGAAGCGGAGCCACACACAGGTAAGGTAATTTACCTAAAAGCTGAGATGTGGTAGAACCCTGGATTCGAACCTAAGATATCTAGTTCTAGAGCTTACAATACTTCACCAAGATGCTGTCCTGCCTGTCAGGATTGTAGAGAAACAAAGCAACTACAAATCTGAAGTGTAAATTGTTTGTGGGAAGTCAGCTAAATTGGTAGCAGTTCTAGATTGATAACACAAAAACTTTGGGTTTGTCAAATTTAAGTGCTGTCTCCTATAGGATTGGAGTATGATAATTTGGTCTATGTCCCAGGTTCCTGGCATGGAGTTCTAAAAACCTTGGACTTTCCCAAGTGATAAAAGTGTTTTTGTTATTTATGAGTGCCTTAGGTCACATCTGAGTTTATGCTAATGAAGGGACTCCTGGTTAAGGCCATAGATAACTTGAGGATGGGCACTGGTTACTATGTGATTAAAGGGTTGGAACTTAGAGCTAGCCTGACCTCCAGGAAGGGAAAGAGGGCTGGAGATTGAGTTAAATCATGTGAGCCATGAGTGATTTAATCAATCATACTTATGTACTCAAACCCTAATAACAACTTTGAACACCAAAGCTTAGTTATGCTTCCTGGCTGGTGAACATAGTGATGTGTTGGGGGGGTGATGTGCCCTGATTCCATGAAGACAGGACACAGGTGCTCTTTTGGGGACCTTCCCAGACTTCACCCTATATATTTTTTTATTTGGTTCCTATTAGGTTGTTGTTTGGTTGTATCCTTTATAATAAAACTATAATAATAAGTATAATGCTTTTCCTGAGTTCTGTGAGTTATTCTAGTGAATTATCAAACATTAGGGGTTTCTGGGAATGTCCCAGGTTTGTAGCCAGTTGGTCTGCTGTGAGGGCAGTTTTGTTGTAGCCTGGGCCCTTTAACTTGGTGATTTCGTTAAGTCCACGTGTTTCATACCAGAATTGAATTGAAGTACACCCATTGGGGTTGAAACAGAATAGGGGTGATTAAGATAAACATTAATCATTACTTCCTCACATTTGATAACAAAGCCAAGACTTAATTTTATTAAATATTACAGTCAAGGATGTAGAGGGATACAGAAGATGACTGGTCTTGAGCTCCCCCCTGAAGGGTGTACATGTTTTTAAAAGTTCATGGTGTGAATGTGTATATAAAATTGGAACATTTTAGGGTGCCTGGGTGGCTCAGTGGGTTAAGCCTCTGCCTTCGGCTCAGGTCATGGTCTCAGGGTCCCAGGATTGAGTCCGGCATCTATTCCCTGCTCAGCAGGGAGCCTGCTTCCCACTCTCTCTCTGCCTGTCTCTCTGCCTGCTTGTGATCTCTGTCTCTGTCAAATAAATAAAATCTTTAAAAAAAATAAAATTGGAACATTTTATTTATTTATTTTTTAAAGATTTTTTAAATTTATTTGACAAATAGAAATCACAAGTATGCAGAAAGGCAGGCAAAGAGAGAGAGAGAGAAGCAGGCTTCCCGCTGAGCAGCGAACCCGATGCGGGGGGTCAGTCCCAGGACTCTGGGATCATGACCTGAGCCGAAGGCAGAGGCTTTAACCCACTGAGCCACCCAGGCGCCCCAAATTGGAACATTTTAAACCATATATGTGATTATATGCTTTGATTAGAGAGAAAAAAAAACTTACCAGGGAAAGAGATGCTGGAAGAGTTTCATTGACATTGAATCTTCCTTTTCATTGTAAATATATAAACACAGGCAAGAAGGAGTTTATGATATTGCTGAATTAAGTCCCCATATTGTGGGACATTGAAGTGCATCAGTTCAGTTTTGAAAACGTGTCTGAGGTCACACATCCAGTCAGGGTTAAGCTGGGACTGGACTCCGAGCAGCTTTAAATCTGGATTGGGATCTAGCCTCCATGTTTCCAGTCTAGAGTGCTAGTCACTAAAGGAGAAGCTTTGCCTATATCTTAAACACTTACATATTGTACTCCTTATGTAAACTGGCAAGTAGTATATAAATGCGTTCTTACTGAAAATTTCAACAACACAGAAATAACTAGAATAAACATTAAAATTCTTTTTTCCTGTAGCAGTCACAGTTCTCACTTATAGAAAGCCATTTTTACATTTTGGTGTGTATTCTTCTAAACATTTCCCCATGCATTTACATATACTTAGTGATATATTGGCTTGGTTAAAAGTGCTTTTCCATAAAAGACTTTATAAGTACGTACTGTATTTCTGTTCAGTTTTCTTCCCATGCTTTATGGTAGATATTAGGCATATTTCTGTGTCATCGGTTTAGCTCTAATTCATTTTTCTAACCCTTGCATGGAATGTACATGTTCAATTGTGTTACAAAATAAAAAAGAAGACAACATTCACATCATTTGGCAGAGAAACTAAAGGAGTTTCACTTTTACTTTGTGGATCTCCATTACTTTCCTTTTATTACTGTTTGCTTCCTGTGTTGTACTTGTTCTCTGAAATTAAACTGTTTTTTCTAAATGTCTTTTGTCTCTTTCTCTTTCTAAAAAGAAATGTATTTATAATAGTTGCCTATTGCAGCATTTCTAACTTTAGCTTATTTAAATACTATATCATGTAATTATCTGTAAATCTAAGTCTAATTCTTTATGTACTTTATGTGCTTTAAGGGGATTTATCATCATTGGGATCAGAAATTATTCATGGGTTGCAAAGAAAGAAACAGAAGAACATGGTGTGTGCCTCACTTATGTGTAATCACTTAAAATGTTTTTCTATGTACTTGAGCTAACATAGTATTAGACCTTCACTGCATTACTAAATGTTCTTAGTACAGATTTACAATATTAAGTGGTTGTTCCTTCTATAAAAAATGAGAAATTAAGGATGGGCTCAGTGACTCAAATGTTCACACTTAAATTTTAATCCTACTTAAGTTTTTTTTGATGGAAATTGTCCTCTACTTATTATTTCCCATGCTTGTTCAGTCTGATGAAGACTGCTTAGAGCTTAGTTACATTAAAAGTGGAAACTTCTTTCTTATTGATTGTGGTAGGTACTGTACTACATAAATGACGGTTTCCAAAGTTCATATAATAGATTGCATTAATTCTTTTGTTTACAGTTGAAAGACAGACACATTTCAGATGGTTTGCCAGTAGGTCCCAAAGAGAAGCAGCATTTGCAATATATAATTTGACATGAAATAGGAATAAGCAGAGCATAATAGCAAACATATATATGCTTTTTAATTGGAATAATTTTAGTACAAATGTTTCTGTTATGTAGCCCCTTCCTATTAAATATCAGTTGGCTGGTGACTAAATAAATGAGATTCATGTTGTTGATAAAAAGTTTTTGATGTATATAAATCATCACAGTTTTTCTCCCGTATGTCAAGATAATCTATTTGAATATATAACGTAATGCTAAGTTCATCACAGCCCAAGTTTTAAATGGTCTGTCATGCCTGACAAGAACAGAAAATAAAGGATAATAGAAAAATTAACAATTAATAAAATTAACTAATAAGGTAGTACAAATTTCTTCTAAAAGTCTCAAGTTAATATTTCTGGAATTAATAATTTATGGCAGAAAATACTGAAAAAGAATGTATTTTATTTGGGGTATTACTAGATTTGGGACATAAATGAGCAATATATGAAAAGAGAAGGTTTCTTTTTGAGGAATGCTAACATTGAAGTCTTGCAGTTTTTTTTTTTCATTGATTGCTTATATAGGATTATTTTGTTTTATGCCTAATACAGTGTGACATATATAGTCATAGAGTGTGACATGTAGTCAGTCTACATTCAAATTCTTGATTTTGATTTATTAAAACATATTGAATGATTAATGCCCTAGTGATTTTTTTTTAAAGGGAGACAATCTGTCATAGTTGTTAAGAACTGGGACTTTATAGTCTTACACATCTGAGTTTCAAATCCAACTCTATCCATGCTAGCTCTGTGATTTTAGGCTATTTAGTTAAGCTCTCCAAGCTTTAGTTTTCTCATTTATAAAATTGGATAATGATACCTATCCATAGGATTGTTTTGGGGATTAAATTGATATGTAAGAAGTACTTAGTGCCAGAATGTCATCACTATACATTCTTTTCACCTATCTATAAGTTTACCGATCCTTTATCCTACTATTCCCAGTCTATGTTAAATCTCATCCAATGCATTCTTCATTTCAACTTAAAAATTTTTTAATTTTTAAGATATTCAATTTTTTAAGGTTTCTCATTCTTTGTTAAAATTCCTATCTGATCTCCCATTTTTCTCTTTAAATATTCACATTAGTTATTTCAAAATCCAAGTCTGCTTATGACAACATCTTGATTAGTTGTGGATCTGCTTCTTTTGACTTTTTTTCTCCCTTGATTATAGGTCACATTTTCAAGCTTCAGCCCATGTCTTGTGATTTTTTTTTTAAAGATTTTATTTATTTATTTGCCAGAGAGAGTGATCACAGGCAGACAGAGTGGCGGGCAGAGGTAGAGAGAGAAGCAGGCTCTCTGCCGAGCAAGGAGCCCAATGCGGGACTCTATCCCAGGACGCTGGGATCATGACCTGAGCTGAAGGCAGCCCAGGCGTCCCATGTCTTGTCATTTTTATTGTATGCTGGATATTTTATGCAAAAAGTGAAGCTTGAACTAGATTGTTGTTGTTTCCCTCTCCCCTCTCCCCTCCTTGGAATATATGCTATTATCTTTGTAAGGAAGCTATGGTGAAAGGTTGATATTTTTTATTTTAGTAGAATTGAGCTGGGTCAGTGCTAGGTTGATGCTTTAACTAATTTCAAATCATCTCTGTTTTAAAATATGTTATGGATGAATTCAGTTCTACTTCTCAGATAGGACTTTGTGACTTAGGAACTAGAAGTCAATGATACCTTTCTCTCCTTTTTAGCCCTGCCCTCAGCTTACTTAGTAAGATTGGGGAAGAATTATTGGATAAGGAAGATCAACATTCCATTTGAGACTGTTCTAGGTTTTATACTATCTCCCCAGTTCATACAATCATACAGTTTTGTTTATTTCCTTGTCCCAACAAAGAAATTCTTATAGTAGACCAGCTCCTCTATTTGTTTATATCCCCAGATAAGACATATTCCCAGACATGAAAGCAGTCACAATCTTCACTCAACTAAAAAGGGTTCACACTCTTCTCTGAAATTTTGATTTGTGGCTGTTATTCTTTGATGGCTTTAGAGAGAAACATACCTTTTAGTTTAGTTGGTGTTTTCTTGTTATGGCAAGAGCAATATTCTTTTATGATTTCCTATGCTCTAAGTAGAAGTAGAGTTGTAGAATTTAGTTTGATACCTTTGATAATAATAAGTTGATAGAAGTCCTTCATTAAAGGTCCTTGGACAATACTTACATTCAGAGTGATAATGAAATCAGTGTAAAATAGACTGGCTAGTATTACCCCCCTGGTGAGAGGATTGACATATTTTAAAATAGCACTGTTAATGATGAAAAACATGAGTATAAAAGATAGGTTGATTCTGAAAGTCTCATAAAATAATGAATGAGATAAAGATGTTCAACTTTGCATTTCAAATGAAAGTACAACCAATACAACTCTCATTCTAAGTGGCATTAGCAATATCAAGTTCAAAGCAACAGACCTTTTTTGCCTGTAACTGCTACCTGACTAGTATTTGAGAGAAGTCATGCCATGAACCTTTATTTCTTATATTTACTATCTTTTGATTAGCTATACTCTAAACCAGTTAGAGAGACCTTCCTGTTTTTATGGCTGAGGCTCTGCTCCTGAAAATTCTGTCAGTTTGCATTGTATAAAATGAGTGCTCTGGTAGAAAAATAGAGGCTCAGTTTCCTTTATAGATCTCATTCACAATGGGAGGCAGAGGCTCTGATCCCTATCCTGGTGGCAGCTCAGTGATATAAATCAGGCTCTTTCACTTCAGTCAACTTTACCTACAGTGAATAAAATCCAGGTCTTTAAATAACATATGGCTGTGCTGTGGTTTCATTGCTCTGACAGAACGTGATCTAAACTGTCAGTTCCTAATCTAAGGAAAGATAGGGAAAACAAGGAGGAAATGACAGTGAAGTATTTCATTTATTTCGGGAAGAAAACAAGATGTAATGCTCTGGTAAACGAATGAATAACTGTATTTGGGGGTTGATTTTAGAGTCTTTGCCATTCTGGTCTTACCTGGAATCTCTGTAGCTCCTTGGATTTTGGTGGCTTTATCCTGAACTTCAATATATTCACCAGGAGAATGTAACACTTTTTGTTGTTGTTGTTGTTGAACATTTACATTCATGACAGTATATACTGTAAGACAGAAATTTGATTCTGACCTCACACTAAAGAGTACATTTCTGAATCTATGCTTTGTAAACATATACTATATCTCCAAAGGAGAAACAAATAAGAGCAACAACTGTTTGACACCATTATACTAACTTTATGTACTTACTAAATACTCTGCCCTGTAGTACACATATCAAGTGGTTAAGAAAATGCTGAATGGAGTCTAACATCATTGGACATACTGTGATATATGTTCATTTATCAAGAAAAATTTTCTGTTGAAATAGTACTTTTTGAGGACATATCTAAGTCTTTCGATAAAAGGGATCGTTGAAGTACAGTTCCACAGATAGGAAGATTTTAGATCTCCAAAAAGAGATAAAAGATGCTTTTAGTGCCAAAAGTCCTGGTGTGTGTGTTTGTATACATGAGACACAAATCATGAAGTTATCCCTAAATTCTAAAAGCTTTCTAAAAAAATCTAAAGAACTTTTTGGATGTAATTCCTAGAATGTTTATTTACAATTTTACTGGATGTTGCATTTTGTACTTTCTCTATACTTATTTCCCCAATGTTTTAGAACCACATTCATCTTTCAGATTCTCTGCTGCTGTGGCTAAAGATACACAGGGTCTTTGATAGCTGTATACTTAGAAATTTAAATATAAACTTGGGAAAATTTCTCCTCTGCAAGAGGGAGGGAGGTCGTGGAAAACATTTTGGACCCTGGAAAATGGACAAAGGTAGTCTTTTCTAAGTAGAAAAATTCAAATGAGTAATTCTGAGCTGATACCTTCTATTCATCCCTTAGGATCAACTTTCTACTTTTCCACACCCTGTTGTCTGCTTCAGGAGGCTGACCTGTATGGCTATCCATTCCATTTGTCTTCAGATGGATTTGGTCAGTGGGGGGACCTGGTAAAAGATCAGAGGGAGGGAGAAGAGTGCTGAATGGATATTTCCTGTCCCCAGATTCCTTACTGTGAGGTTGACTCAGTCCTTCTCAACAGAAGTTTCCTGTCCTCTCAAGGGATTATTCTCTACTTGACTTTCTTGCTTCTCTGGCATAGGGATAAGTCATTGTTAGGCTATTAGCAGCTCTTGGTGACTCCCCTGTATATTGTGGTTCCCAGATAGCATTGCCTTTATAATTAATCCCTTTGTAAATAAACTCTTCAAATTAACCTATTTCAAGTGTGCTGCCCATTTCCTGTTGGGACTCTGGTAAAAATTCTGTTAATCCACAAGAAAACAAAGTTATTAAGGATCTGTATATTAAGCACACAATGTTGTTAAATTTATACTGGACCAGTGTTTAATACTTAACTTCACAAAAAAGCAAAGAACAATGTTGTTTTCTATCACCTAGGAGAATTATTAAGGCAAGACTGTTAGGATTTCAAAGACCATGTAACTATCATGCCTTTATACATTCATTTTTTTAAAAGATTTTATTTATTTATTTGATAGACAGAGATCACAAGTAGGCAGAGAGGCAGGCAGAGAGAGAGGAGGAAGCAGGCTGTCCACAGAGCAGAGAGCCCGATGTGGGGCTCGATCCCACGACCCTGGGATCATGACCTGAGCCGAAGGCAGCGGCTTTAACCCATTGAGCCACCCAGGCGCCCTATAAATTCATTTTTAAGGAAAATAAAATTTTGCTTATGCAGCCAAAAGCTTGATACCAAAAGCTTGGTACCTTTTTCTTCATGGAGGTATGTCTATTTTCAAATCTTTCTTGATTTCTATGAAAAGATACCTTAAAAAAAGCTAACTTATTTATTTCATGAAATACAATTATGATTTTATGGAAACAATGATTTTGTACCATATTTTAGGAAGTTTTTTGACAGCAGGGTCTGCTGAGCCATGGGACTATTAAATTAGAGAGGGTGGAATTTAATTTCTGATGGGGATGATAGTGAACATAATATACAGTTTTTGCTCCTTAAGTTGATTTAATAGGCTCAGAGCTACAAAAGTATGATGTGGTTTTTTTTTTCAAATGATTGTCTTCCTAGATATATAGGAGTCACCTAAAATCAATATGCCAATTTTTAAAAAGATTTTACTTATTTGAGAGAGCAAGAGAGAGTGAGAGAGCGGAAGCAGGGGAAGCAGCAGAAGGAGAGGGAGAAGCAGGGAGCCCTGTGTGGGGTTCGATGCCAAGACCCTGGGATCATGACCTGAGCTGAAGGCAGACACTTAACTGACTGGGCCACCCATGCACCCCTCAATGTGCCAATTTTATTTTTATTATTTGTTTATTTATAAATTTTTTATTAGCATGTAATGTATTATTAGCCGCAGGGGTACAGGTCTGTGAATCTCCAGGTTCACTTCACAGCACTCACCATAGCACATACCCTCCTGAATGTCCATAACCCAACCACCCTCTCCCAAAACCCCTCCCACTCTCAGTTTGTTCTGTGAGATTAAGAGTCTCTTATGGTTTGTCTCCCTCCTGATCCCATCTTGTTTCATTTTTTCCTTCCCTACCCCAAATATTTATTTTTTAAAACATTTTTAAAAATTTATTTATTTGACAGAGAGAGAGACAGCAAGAACAGGAACACAAGCAGGGGGAGTGGGAGAAGCAGGCTCCCCATCGAGCAGGGAGCCTGATGGGAAGCTCAATCCCAGGACCCCGGGATCATGACCTGAACCAAAGGCAGATGCTTAATGACTGAGCCACCCAGGTGCCCTGTCAATGTGCCAGTTTTAATTCAAGGAGTATTTCTTAAGCATCTAACATATGCTGGAGCATGTAAATGGGGATGATGGTAAATACCACAGCATGGTCCACAATTTCTTATAAATTATAGATTAGTAGAAAAGAAAAATATGGCATTTTTAGTATGATAAATATTATGAAAGAAGCATGAGAAAAATCTAGGTTCTTATCTGGAGGGAAGCCAGTTATATTTTCCTAAACCTAGTTATCCAAGTTAGAAACCTGGCAGCCATTCTTGAATTTTGACCCTCAACAATTGGTCACCTGATTATACCTAATTTGTATCTTATACCTGTCCATTTCTACATCATTAAGACTATTGCCCTAGTTGAAGTCCTCATTATTTCTCTCCAGGTGTCCTGCACCTATCCCTGCTTCCAGTCTTACCCTTCAAAACTACATTTCACATTGTCATCAGAGTATTCTGTTTATAAAGCAAAAACTATTATAGCCATACAAAAAATTCCTCAATGACTTTCCAACCTATGAATGATAAGACACTGTTCATTAGTTTGGTGTATGAGGGTCTCCGTGACCTGGACTCTGCATCTACCTTCCATTGCATCCCTCGCCTTGAAGGGCAGGCACTAAATAATGAATTAATGAGTTAAAGACATTTAAAATGATTTGATTTAACAGAGATGAATATATAAAGATCTTTTATTAAACTGCACAGAGATGTGAGGAATGATTCTGTGCTAGTTAAACTCCCCCTCCCTCCCAAATAATTTCATTCATTCATTTGAAATTGATTTAATACATGCATATGTTGGGCTCCAAAGGGATCTATAAGAAATATCCCCTGATATGAATGGCATTTGCAATTTCCCTGGCAAGATATTGCCGAATTAGGCATTAATGCAAGGCCACATATGCAGTTTGAAAGCACTTGCTGAAGAAATTCATAGAGGGAGAAAATCCCTTGTGGGGCAGAGGCTGAGCTAAACTGGAGGTGTGAATGCTGCTCTGTGGGTAGCTCTGTTTTTGGTGGAATTTGCCACATTTGGCAACTCCTTGGAAACCAGGGAGTTTTCACGCAGAACTTTACCAGACCTCTGTAGAGCTCAGAACTCTCGCCACTGAGGTCTGAAATGTAGAAAAGCAGCTAATGAACTGAACATGCTCTGTTGGCATCCTTTAGAGATGGAACTGGGACCACTATCCTACCTCTCCTCAGGTTCTTCAGTGTGGCCCTTATCTCTGAGAAACGTCCAGGACTTGAGTGTAGGCTGGAGAAATGATGAGGCACTCTTTTTTTTTTTTAAGATTTTATTTATTTATTTGATAGACAGAAATCGCAAGTAGGCAGAGAGGCAGAGAGAGAGGAGGAAGCAGGCTGTCCGCAGAGCAGAGAGCCCGATGCGGGGCTCGATCCCACAACCCTGGGATCATGACCCGAGCAGAAGGCAGCGGCTTTAACCCACTGAGCCACCCAGGCACCCCGAGGCACTCTTATTTAGTAGACTCCCAGACACCCTGGCAAGAGGTTAAGACAAATCATTGGACATGTATTGAATAGAATTAAGTTTGCTTTGTTTTTTGTGGTTGGCAGTTGAATATGTGAATTCAAACCTTCCTTTTGCTTTGACTTGGAAATTATGCTACAAGATATACTTCTCGGACAAGTTACATGATAGCTTTTCATTGCCACTTCGGTGAAAGGAATCTGGCACATATCTAATAATTCCTTTTCCTCTTTGTAGCTCTCCTTTCCAATTGTGATGTGTTCTTAAAGAGCCAAGGAAAGCATCAATCCACATAAGACTTAGATATAAACCCAAATATTAATGCACTTATTGTGTAGAGAATCTATCCCAGGAATCTTCTGTGCAGTTAACATTCTAGGGTTTTGGTCGAAGTTTTTTTTCTTTTTCTTTACATAACTGCATGTTTTATTGAAACCCATTACTGAAGTTATGTTTTAACAGTGGGATAAAAAAAGGTATTCTTTTGGTTTTGAAAAGAATAACCTACTTGGAGAAATAGGTAAAAATCAGTTTCTCTCAATCTTAATTTCTGATCTGAAAGAGAAGGAACCTTAGCACAGGGGTTTCTTGGTGATTTCAATGAAAATTAAAGTTTGTAGGGTGGCTCAAAGATTGTCATCAATAAAATAATATTAGGATTTCAGAAGAAGCATACCATTGAGAACTCAGCTTTTCTAAAAGATCTTAGTAGGCCTAGTTCATAGCCTTTGGAATGGGTCACAAATGTCACATAAGAAGTAATGAATAGAACATCAGGTTCTGCTTTTGAAGTTTCCTTTGTTTTAGAGTCTGTGACTTATTTCTAATTACTATGTTTTTTTTTCTAGTGATAGGTATTATACTGTAACTGCTAAGCCTCATATCTTTATTGAAAAAAGGCTATTAATTTCAAAAAATAATGTTATACGTCTGTGGATATGCTTGTAAGCATTTTAGGGGTAAACTTTGCTATACTGATAAGAGCTAATATTTGAGAAACGTTTGCTGTGTGTCCAGTACCACTTTAAATATCTTATGTGCAACAATTCATCACTCATCAGAATAATCTTATGAAATAGATACCATTAGTATTCATTTAACAGTTTGGGAAACTGAGGCACAGAGAATTTAATTAACTTGTCTAAATTCTTTTAGGTAGTTAATTGTATTTCTGGGATTTGAACCCAGATAATCTGACTTTAGTAGCATCAATGCTTTAAGGTCACACTCTGTTGCTGTTTCATAGAGGATTTAAACTGGTATGCCACCGTAGAATGATCAGATGATTTGGAAAGTCATGGAAAATCTTAAATCCACAGAAAATGACACTTTATACTCCCTTCTATCATCTTTTTGGAACCTTATTTTGACATCTGAAATTAATTTATCACTTACTGAGAAACTGTGTGTGTGTGTGTGTGTGTGTGTGTGTATCATTTAGGAGGAGAGAACCGAATATTCCTGTTTTTTTCAGAGTGCTTTCAGAGTGCTCAGTAGTAAGATGTGATTAGAAATTGCAACAGATGGGTAAGCAAGGAGAGGAGGAATAGGAAAGATGTCCCATTGGAAGGATAATTTACACAGTTAAGATGTCTTCACAGTGAGGTGAGTTTGGTCCATCATGTGTTCTATGGTCACACCAGGCCATATGAAGGCTCTAGTTAATTTTTCTTTTCTTTCATTCTTATTTTCTAAAAATATTTTATTTATTTGACAGAGAGAGAGAGAGAGAGGGAGAAGCAGTAGGAAAGTGGCAGGCAGAGGGAGAGGGAGAAGCAGGCTCCCTGCTGAGCAAGGAGCTAGATGCGGGGCTTGATCCCAGGACCCGGGGACCACAGCTCAAGCCAAAGGCACATGCTTAACTGACTGAGCCACCCAGGTTCCCCTTCAGTTAATCTTTCAAGACCAGAGTAAGATGGTATTTCTAAGTAGTGAATGATGTGTAGATGTTGGCATTTTTTTTTTTAAAGATTTTATTATTTATTTATTTATTTGTTAGAGAGAGAGAGCGAGCACAGGCAGACAGAGAGGCAGGAAGAGGCAGAGGGAGAAGCAGGCTCCCTGCCGAGCAAGGAGCCCGATGTGGGACTCGATCCCAGGACGCTGGGATCATGACCTGAGCCGAAGGCAGCCACTTAACCAATGAGCCACCCAGGCGTCCCAGATGTTGGCATTTGATAGATTATTCCAGATCCTGCTTATAGAGTGGATTGCAACTGGAGATACCAGTAGTAGCCTAGCTAAGAGGCTGTCATTTTTTCCAGATGGAAAAACAATGCTGGGATTAGATATAAAACAAGCAAAAATTCAAGAGGTGCTGTAGAAGAGATATGTAAGATTGATATGGTGAAAAAATTGGGGATGCTAGTATGTTATAAGAGAATGAAGGGGATTCTAAAATTTAATTTGAGGATTAAATATTTCACATACGGGGTTTGGGTGGCTCAGTTGGTTAAGTGTCTGACTCTTAATTTTGGCTCAGGTCATGATCTCGAGATTATGAGTTTGAGACCTGCATGAGGCTCCATGCTCAGCTGAGTCTGCTTGTCCCTCTCCCTACCCCCTCAGTCCTTCCCTCTGCATACTACCCCCTCATAACTAAATAAATAAAATCTTAAAATATTTCACATATTATCAGCATATTAAAATAGAGACATCCAATAGACATCTGGACACAGGGAGTAGACTGACTGGAGATTTGGTTATTAGGATGGATGTAGCATCTTTTATTCATATCATTGCATGGCTTCTGGGCTAGTCTTGCTGTTTCCCCTCTTGTCCCTCTCTGGTTCCTTTTCCACAGAACAGCCAAAGTGATCTTCTAAAAAAGTAGTTGGAGCATGTTGCTTCCTTTTCAAATAGGGTGGAAATGGATACTTGGCAGGCATTTTTGAAAGGAGAGGCCATGTTTTGAGCTGTCACAGTGAAGGTTGGACTTAGTTGGCCTAAGTCAGGAATTCTCAGTATCCTGAACTATTGTAATCCCTAAGTATTTATATGCTGACATTCATATGCTTTCATTATAAGTTATTATTTCCCTTTCTTAGTACCATTTAGATATTATATTGGGCTTTTTTTTTAAAATTTTTAAACTTTATTTAAGCTTTATTTAAACATATAATGTAACCCCACCACCCTCTCCCAACCCCTCTTCCCCCCACCCCCCTCAGTTTGTTTTATGACATTAAGAGTCTCTTTTGGTTTTTCTCCCTCCCGATCCCATCTTCTTTCATTTTTACTTTTCCTACCACCTTAACTCCCACCCCCGTTGCCTCTCCACTTCCTCATATCAGGGAGATCATGTGGTAGTTCTCTTTCTCCAGTTGACTTATTTCGCTAAGCATAATACGCTCTAGTTCCATCCATGTCGTCGCAAATGGTAAGATTTCATTTCTTTTGATGGCTGCATAGTATTCCATCGTATATATATACCACCTCTTCTTTATCCATTCATCTGTTGATGGACATCTAGGTTCTTTCCATAACTTGGCTATTGTGGACATTGCTGCTAT
>RCUC01154627.1:0-82234 GCA_003697995.1 Taxidea taxus jeffersonii
TTTTTTTTTTTTTTTAAAGAAGGCATGATGATACTACCATGGTATATAGTATAGTGTTTTATACTTTCAAAGTACTTGCATAACCACTAGCAATCATGCTCTGGGAGAATATTCAATGTCATGTAGGAAGAGGACTAGTAATTAACCATTAGACTGAGTGACAACGAGGTCACTGTTGACCTTGACGAGAATAGTTTTGATGGACTGACAGGGGTGAGAGCACGAGAGAAGTGACTGTAAGAGAATGTGATAACTGCACAGAAAGATCACTTTAGGAGTTTTTCAGCAAAGCAGATCAAGGAAATGGGGTAGCAGCTGGTCAAGGATGGGGGAGTCAAGTGAGGTTTTTGTTTTATTTGAAGAGAGGAGAAATAGTACACTAAGACATTCAGAATTGTCATTTTACATATGGAAACAACTTCTTCCTCCACAGGTTTGTCAAGGGCTAAGGATGTTTTGTCTTGATCTAGGTTCTGAGGCTCTAGTTCCAAAACCCAAGTACAAATACTCCACCTTTAGCTTTTTTGTAGCCCTAAGGCTACATGATATCAAGGTGACAAAATGGTTTCTGAAGCATTGCTTAAAGTCATCTTTTTTATTTTTTTTAAGATTTTATTTATTTGACAGACAGAGATCACAAGTAGGCAGAGAGGCAGGCAGAGAGAGAGGAAGGGAAGCAAGCTCCCAGCTGAGCAGAGAGCCTGATGCGGGACTCAATCCCAGGACTCTGGGATCATGACTTGAGCCAAAGGCAGAGGCTAACCCACTGAGCCACCCAGGCTCCCCAAAGTCATCTATTCTTAATCATCAAAATGATGAATCACAAACAACAACCACCACCACAACAAAACAAAACACCACCAACTTGGCCTATCAGGCTCATCTTAAATACCATGTCCTTTATGAAACCTTTCCTCAGTTGGCCTTAATTAGTCCTCCTGGGAACTCCCACAGTTCCCTGAATTTAAATCACTTTGGCTTAAATCACAAATGTCACTAGTGCCTTGATTCCTGTTTGCAGCCTCTCTAATTAGACTATGAATTCCTTGAGGGTAGAACTTTGTTCCCATCAGTTCTTAGTAATCTCTGTATGTGCTAGGTACTCAACAAATGCTAACTGAACCGAATTCATTAATTTATTCAACAAAACAAAATTACATGCTAGGTATCATGCTAATGTTCTAGGGATAAAATATATAAACATAATCTTTACTCTCTAAGAAGCCCAAAGTTTGGGAGGTGGGTACAAATGGGTAAGTACCAATAATCACAGGATTGTGTGATAAAATGCCCCCAAGCCATCAGAGAATCAAGCAGAGGTTGCCCGGAGAGTCCAGTTTCACTAATCTCAGTCATTCTGGAACAGGGAGGAGGAGGCAGTTTGTTTTGATTTTGTATTCCCTCAAGGTCAGCAACACAACATATTTTCCATAGAATATAAGATTAAAGATGAAGGAGCAAGTTCTCTAAAATGCTCCCAGTTCCTAATAGATTATGGGCAGTCAAAAGACTCACCTCCTGCCCAGTTAACATTAACACATATTATAGAAATTGAGTCAGTGGTAACTCAGCCATAGCCTATTTCCAGAATAGAAAAGAAGGGACTTTGTACCTACTCTCAGACCTAGTATTTGCATCTCTAAATATCAAACCTAAAGAGGCAGCCATATATATATACACAAAGGTATCTGCATAAAGCTTTTACTGAAGAATTGTTAATAATGAAAAATGAGAAAAATTTAATATTAATTAGTATGGAAGTATTTAATCATATGTATCACGGAATACTATGTAGTCATTAAAAAGAACATGACGGGGGCGCCTGGGTGGCTCAGTGTTAAAGCCTCTGCCTTTGGCTCGGGTCACGATCTCAGGGTCCTGGGATCGAGCCCAGCATCGGGCTCTCTGCTCAGCAGGAAGCCTGCTTCCCCCTCTCTCTCTGCCTGCCTCTCTGCCTACTCGTGATCTCTGTCAAAATAAATAAATAAAACCTTTAAAAAAATTTATCAGGTGAAGATTTATCTGATAAATAAAAAGAACATGACGGAATTATATGTACTAATACGGAAAGGTTCCTTAAGACACTATTAAAGCAAAAGGAACTAACAGAACTTGTATCATTCCATTTGTGCCTGTAAAATGCACACATACAACCTCTCTCACTATTAACAAATGAAACATACAGATTAAAATATGAGTATGAGGGGTGCCTGGGTGGCTCAGTGGGTTAAAGCTTCTGACTTCGGCTCAGGTCATGATCCCAGGTTCCTGGGATCGAGTCCCGCATCAGGCTCTCTGCTCAGCAGGGAGCCTGCTTCCTCCTCTCTCTCTGCCTACTTGTGATCTCTGTCTGTCAAATAAATAAATAAAATATTTTTAAAAATAAATAAATAAAATAAAATATGAGTATGAAATACACAAATAAACAGAAAAATAATAGAAAGGATATAGTAAAAGAGAAGGTTTATTTTTTTAAAATTTTATTTGTTTGAAAGAGAGAGAGCATGAGTGGGGGTGCGGGGAGGGGCAGAGGGAGAAGAAGCAGACTCCCCACTGAGCAAGGAGCCTGACACAGGGGTTGATCCCAGGACCTGGAGATCATGAGTTGAGCCAAGGCAGACATTTAATCAATACCCAGGCACCCCAAAAGAGAAGGTTTAAATATCTTGTCCACAGAATAAATATACCCAAGATCAGAGTTTGGTAGTTAACACTTAACTTCTATGATATACTAACTGTATTTAAGATATTTCCAACAAAGAGGAAAACATGTTTCTACTTCTGTTGTAGTACTTTTCCTTTCTGGAGTTAGGAAGAACTTGCTTATTCTGTAGTGTAAGAGTTAAGAGATGTGAGCTTTGGCGGTGCCTGGGTGGCTCGGTTGAACATCTGACTCTTGATTTCAGCTCGGGTCATGACCTCAGGATCATGGGATCAAGCCCTGGGTCTGGCTCTGTCCTCAGCAGGGAATCTGCCTGAGATTCTCTCCCTCTCCCTCTCCCCCTCCCCCTGCTTAAACACACACACTTTCTATCTCTCAAATAAATAAATAAATCCACCACCCCACCCCACCTCTGCCAAAGGGTTATGTGTGCTAGTTTTGGCCCTGTTACCAATTAGCAGTGTGACTCTGGGCAATCTGCTTTACCTCTCTGAATCAGCTAGAGATAAGGCACTTAGACAAGACCATCTCCCTGGCCCCTTCTAGTTGTAAGAATCTATGAGTTAATGAGTCACATTTGGTTTAGTTATTGGGGGAATAAGATTCAGGAGACTGGGAAGGAGGAAGCACACATTTACCATCCCTGGAGGGAGGCTGTTGCCATTAAAGGAATGAAGTTCCCTTGTTCGGAAGGAGGGCACAGTTTGGAAATCCGTAAGGAGGGCAAACTGCAGGATGAAAGGTAAGAGCAGATAACAAACAAGTGAATGTTTACCAACGTAGGGATTTAGAGTTAAAAATGAGTGGCAAAGAAAAGGAACTATGTGCTAGGCAGTACGGTAGGCCTGGGGATCTAATCATAAACAAGAAATAGTCCTTGAGAAAAATTTTAGGAAGAATATCGAGAGGTATCTCATTCATTCATCCAACCAATCTTACCTTTGTTTTCGTCAGTGGGTTTTTTTTTTGTTTTGTTTTGTTTTGTTGTTGTTGTTGTTTTGTTTTGTTTTTTAGTAAACTCTGCCCCTGATGTGGGGCTTGAACTCACAACCCCAAGATCAAGGGTCACATGCTCTATAGACTGGGCCAGCAAGGCGTCCCTCATCCAGCATTATTCCAAGTATGTTCTCAGTCTGGAGGTAATAAAACATGAGCAAGAAAGTAAAGGTCCCATCTTCATGAAGCCTACTTCCAGTGGGGGAGAAAGATAATAAATCGTAAATAAGTCTTCCTGCAGCAGAAAGGATTATGAGGAAAAATAAGGAAAGTGTATGGGGTTGGGGCGGGGGAGACTGAGACCCAGGGATGAGGGCTCTGGGGAAAGCTCTCAGAGGAGAAGACCTGAAGGAACAAGTCATGAAGACTGTGGAGGACAGTGAAGAGTAAACAGACAACAGAAGTTTGATATTCAGTATAGATATCATAGGGCTGTTTCTTATCCTGACATTAACAAAACCACAATTTAACGTTCCGTGTATATAAATTCTTGCCCTGCCCAAGCTTCATTACTACTTTTGAAATGAGCAACCATTTAACTGCAAGCTCCACCAATCCCATTCCCCAGAGCACCTAAGAACCCAGAGGAAACAGCCAGGAAGAAGGAAGGTTAGCATCTCAAGAGTCCTGCACTGTACCCCATCACTGGGTTCTGCGCTATGGTGTTGTCCCGTTTGGGGCTAGAAGAGCTGGAACACTGTATCTGCTCTGTGTTTCTCAGTTTGCCCTGCCATCATGTTCTCTGCAACCTGATCTCCCTCAGAGCTCACACACACACAGCCTCCATTTGTCACACCCTTGCTCGATCCTGCTCTTCTTCATGGATCTACATCTCTGCTCCCATTTCCTGGGGGTCACTGCTTGCCCCTGATGAATCCTCACTCCCCTGAACTCCTACCATGCCATGTAGCTAGTTTCTCAAGACTACTAGATTCTAGTCTCCAGGATGGGGGTCACTCCTGACCAGGTTTCTATGTAGAACAAAATGAATGCATGTAGTCAGAGAATATAGCTTCCAGGGCTGCAATGTGACGCAGGCAGAGATCCTACATAAAGGGTTCTTAATTTTAGTTTTAGGGATCCTTATATGTCACATTTTATTATGCACATCTCATTGGCATTCTCCCATTTTTCCATGCAAATAGCACTCTAATTTTGTTCACAAATCCATCATCTCCCCTGCCCCAACCATCACCCATGTGATTCAGGCTAATGTCTTCAAGAGTCTAAGTGAATCATGGTAGACACATCCCCTTGCCTTAAGTGGTTTATACACGGACATGTAACCTAGTATGAACAACGAGGTGTGAAGGAAAATCTTCTAAAGGCATTTTATCTCTGCTATGATAACACCTTAGAGTTACTGCAGTCGACCTGAAACCGTAAGGGACCAGAGGATGAAGTCAATAGCTTAGGCTGGCAGAGCAGAAAAATGAAAGGAATGTGGATCTTCAATGTATCACGAAGCCAAAAAATTAACCAGTCCTGGACTTTTTATTTTGTGTAATGATTCATTCCTTACTGTTTAAAGCCAGTTGAGTTGGGAGTTTCTGTTATCTGCAGCCAAAAGCATTCTAACATATAATATGAAAACTGGAATGTTCTTTAAAATTATAGAGCACTTTGGAGCACCTGGCTGGCTCAGTTGGAAGAGCATGCAACTCCTGATCTTAGGGTCGTGAGTTCAAGCCCCACATTGGGTACAGAAATTACTAAAAACTAAATAAACTTAAAAAAAAATTGTAGAGCATTTCTATGTCAGTTCAATGTCTACTAGTACAAAGCCAGAAAAGTAAAATTTGCCAAAACAAAGGTATATGTTTTTTTAAAGGACTGAAAATCAGTTTCATAACAAAATAAAAAAAAAATTAAACCCAATAATTTTCTTTCTTCTAATTGCAATTTTAATTGGTACGAAAGTGTAGTACACAGCATGACTCTTAAAATATCAGCATACGTATATATGTATATGACTTTCCCAAAGAGCTAAGTCATCCTTATATATCTGCCAATCTATTTAAAAAAAAAGAGGTGAGTAATTATTTACAGTAGTAGTTTATATGAAGGGGTTATATGCTAAGCATATTTCACAACTACTGACTAACCCATTTCATTATGAACTAAAACGGGCTCTGGGACATCTGCTACTATTCCTTAATTTCTGATTAAGCAACAAAACCTCAATTATCCCATCTTGGAGGGGTTGAGTTTAGGGTTTATTTATTTATTTTTTTTTTAAGATTTTCTTTATTCATTTGGGAGAGAGAGAGAGAGAGTGAGAGAAAGAGGGTATGAGCAGTGGGGAGAGGGAGAAGCAAGCTCCCTGCTGAGCCAGGAGCCCGATGTGGTTTATTTTTGTGTGTTTTTTTGTGCATTGTTGGGTTTCTGTTTTTGTTTTTTGTATTCTTCTTTATCCAGATGAGATGTTCTTATTGCTTCAGTTGAAACTTATTTGGACCACAAGATTCCAAAATCTAATTCACCTTTTGTCTTTAAGATAGCACATACTTGCCCCCTGGCAAGAGCAAACAATTCATTACCATCCTGTCACCTTGTCCCCTTCAAAATATGCATATTATATGGCTTTTACAAAAAATGGTATTGATTTCTGAATTTCCTCACCCCCATATTCAGAAAGTGCCCACCACAGACTACAATATTTGCACTAAGGGATACCATGAGGAGTGAAGTAAAGTTGGAGAGACCACTATCTTTTCCTCAGGCATTTCTGGAATGGCTTAGGAAAATGAACACTGTAAATCCAAGCTCACTTTTAGAGACTTACTCAAGTAGATGCCAGGCAGGGAGGTTTATCTTAGTTCAGCTCTAATGATTCCTACTTAGTGCAATGATGATGACAACACCTGGCTATTTGCATTTCCATATTCTTAGGAAGTCAGCAATAATCAACCTTACCAACAAGCACACAGCTGTGTATTCAAGGAAGCAAGTGAAGAAACTAGATTTGTTTGAACAAACTTGATAAAAATGAGTTGCTTTGGAAGGTGAAAAATCAAGAGTATAGTGAAAAGAGAGATGAAAATTTTTTTAACCTGCCTATGGCTTACTTGTATCAATTATCATCTATGTGAAAAGATTCTTTTCATATATTAGGATTTGGAAAATTTTTATCAAGCTTTTCAATGGAACTTTCAAGTCCACACTGGTAGATTAATTTATGAGATCCCATCTTCTTTCACAGAAGAGGTGAGATGATTTGCAACAAGAGACACTTCTGCAGTGGAAGAAAGCTATCAGATCTGAATTAATGCAGTCACTTCTGGAGCCAGGGGACCTGCTGATTTCAAGGGCTCAACCACTCCCCTAGTTAACTGAAACAGGTCCTAAAAGTGAAATTGAGAAAAACTGAGTGAGAAAGAAAACGCCACCCTGGCCAAATCCTTACACCAGCCTATTAAAACTCCAATATTAATGTCTGGGGACTCCTCTGTTCCTTCTTTCTTCCCTCCCTTCTGTCCTTTTAATTAAAAAAAATTTTGGACACATAGATGTGAACACAGATAAAACCATTCCTCAGTACTCTATTCTATCTACCAGTAGGAAGTAACTAAGAAATATCCTGTCCTGCTTGCTAAGGTGCTTCTGTGTAAAACCTGTTATGTTTCTCGAAGACCAAATCAAATGATCACTTACGGCCAGGACTCCTCTGTGATCAGAAGTTTATATGCATGCTGAATGTTTTAGTCCAGTGTTTCTCAAACAAACATAGGCACTGAAATTGTGCAGTGCGACTTGATTATAATGTGAGTCCAGATGATTCAAAATTATCAGTAAGATGAAAACGCAACATTTAAAAAATTCTTTTATTAGAGAATTCACAGACCCCTGAAATAGATCAGATTTAATCTCCAGGCTTCAGTTTGAGAAATGCCCTTCCAACTAGCCAATTTAATGAAAACATATGATATGTACTACTATGGGGAAGGGATTCCATACAGCACTAGAGATTGAGAGAGAAAGATTTTGTTCTTCTAATAATTTTTTTTTAAGCAGGTTCTACTCCTAGCATGGAGCTCAGTGTGGAGCTTGACCTCATGACTCCGAGATCAAGAGTTGTATTCTACTGAGTGAGTCACCCAGGTGCCCTTGATAATGCTTTTTTTTAATAGACTTTATTTTTATTTTTTTTTAAGATTTTATTTATTTGACAGAGAGAGATCGCAAGTAGGCAGAGAGGCAGGCAGAGAGAGAGGGGGAAGCAGGCTCCCTGCTGAGCAGAAAGCCCGATGCAGGGCTCGATCCCAGGACCCTGAGATCATGACCTGAGCCGAAGGCAGAGGTTTAACCCACTGAGCCACCCAGGCGCCCCTAGACTTTATTTTTTAGAGCAGTTTCAGGTTCATGAAAAAATTGGGCAGAAAGTACAGAGTTCTCATATACTTCCTACCCCTCTTTCCCCAGACTCTTCAACGAGCAACATTCTGCACCAGAACCAGACATTTGTTTCAGTTGATGGACCGATACAAACACAGCAATATCCCCAAAGCCCACAGTTTACCTTAAGGTTCACTCTGGTGTTGGATACTGCAGGGGTTGACAAATGTATAAGGACATGTATCCATCACTATAGTATCATACAGAAGAACTTCACTGACCTAAAGATCCCCTATGCTCTGCCTTATCTCTCAACCTTTGCTCTCTTTCGGGGCTAACCCCCTGGCAACTACTGATCTTACTATTTCCACAGTTTTGCCTTTTCTAGAATGTCCTATTGTTCCAACAATATCATATGATACATAGACTTGGCTTCCTTCACTTACTAACAGGCTTTTATGGTTCCTTCATGTCTTTTCATGGCTTGATAGCTCATTTCTTTTATGTGCTGAAAAAATTCCACTGTCTGGGTGTACCACAATCTATTCCAATCACCAACTGAAGGACATCTTGGTTGCTTCCAAGTTTTGGCAATTATGAATTAAGCTGCTATAAACATACACAGGCGGGTTTTTGTGCAGATATACGTTTTCAACTCGACTGTGTAAATACTAAGGAGCACGATTGCTGGCTTATATGGTAAGAATATGTTTAGTTTTATATGAAACTGCCAACCTGGCTTTCCAAGTGGCTGAAGCATTTTGCATTAGCAGTTCCCTACTGTTCCAATCCTTAACTTCATGCCCCCTACTCCATGACCCTGCCTATTGCTGGTCATATTCGCCTAGCAGCAAACCCTTTGTTACAGTCACCTGGTATAGCTACTTTAAATAATTCAGTGGAATATTATTTGTCAGTAAAAAGGAATGAGGTTTGATAAATGCTGCACCACAGATTAACTTTGAAAAGATTACGTCACACACCAAAAAAACACACATGTATGATTTCATATATGGAGATGGAATGACCACAGTAAGTAAATTCCTAGACAGAAAGTACTCTTGTGATTGCCTGACTGGTAATGGGCATAGAATTTCTTTTGGAGTAATTAAATGTACTCAAATTGACTGTGGTGATGGTTTACAACCTTGTGAACACACACAAAAAATACTGAACTGTAGTAAATGGGTGAATTATATGGTATATGAATTATATCTCAAAAAAGCTGCTTTTTTAAAAAGCAAGTTTTGAAAGTAGGAGGGGTAGAAGGACTAGAGAATCTATTTTACAATAAAGCTGGAAAAAAATAACATATAAAAATCTTCACATACTAGAAGAGAAGAGGTATGTAGAAGCAGAGTCTGATGTATATGCCTTTGAAAAGCTCAGAGACCAAAGGCTTGGGGCGAATTCTACGGACAAATCACAATGTCTGCTCCCCTCAAACATGAGGCAGGAGAGCCGGGTTCTTTGATGATATGCCCACTACAGGAACCAGATTCTGCCCTTGACCACCAATAAAGCAGAACCCAGAGCTTTCCCTCTGCTTTGTGAATGGCATTGCTTCTGCCAGCTCTTTGCTTCCTTATTGGTCAGTAAAAGATGGTGCCAATACAATTTCAGTCTTTACTACTTCAGAACTGGCACTTTAAGGAGTGACATTTTTTAAAACCTTCTAAATTAACTTCCAGTGCATCAGTCTTTTTAAAAAAATATTCAGTGTAATTCAAAAGTCTCTTAAAAGAAGCAAGAAAAATACTGAAGATTTAAACCTAGAGGTCCTTGTATATAATTGACCATTTGGTCCAATATCCCATCTCTACGTACGTATGGCTGTGCCAAACCACATGTGATAAACATTAACACAAGGAGAGTTAAGACCTCCTGCAAATATTTAAAAATCTCTGTGCTCCAGCCCTTTTATTTTGTCTAAATCAAATCTCTCGTGCTCTTTATTTCCCTGCCGGATACCGACTGGACTCAAGTGGAGATAAAGAACTGGTCTTTCTCTGCATATCTTTGAATCTTAATCTTATCTTTGCAAGCTCCCAGATCTTAATTATAGTGTTTAAACCCCCTCTGTAATCCACCCAGTTCAAGTATGCTCTTCCTTTGTCCAAGATGATACTTTCTGTATTTTCAGGTTTTATATTAGTTATATTGGGGAGAAATAAAAAAGTAAAGGTGCAAAACAGTTAAATGACACAATACACACTTAATTTCACTAAATTAGGGTGCCTGGGTAGGGCACAGTCAGTTCTGCCACTGCCTTCCAGCTCAGGTCATGATCCGGGAGTCCCAGGGTTGAGTCCCACGTCTGGTTCCCTGCTTGGCAGAGGGTCTGCTTCTCTCTCTGACCCTCCCCTCTCTCGTGCTCTCTCTCTCTTCCTCTCTCTCTCAAATAAATAAATTGACCTTAAAAAAAATTTTTTTTCACTAAATTAGTTACTGAAAAAATATGGAGAAAAACTACTTTCCTCTCATCTTGAATTCCCATTTATTCTGGAATGAAAATGGTCCTTAGGGGTGACATTATGGACAGCCACATGCCCTCACAGAAATACTGCTGCTGATCCAATCAGTGAGGAAATAGGAGATAAAATAGAAATCTAATTCTGTTCATGTACCCGTCTTCCCTAACGTCTATTCCTTTTCCTCCATTCCAGAACCTAGAGCTCTACTTCACTGTCGGAAGCAATACAGCAGAACTATCAGTTGCTTGTAACACCTCATGCGTAACGTTACTGTGCTGTGTGGACCAGAGTCAACAGAGATTATAATTTCTGTCAAGGTCAGAAGGAAATTCGATTCACAGGGCAGATCCTGACAGGCAGGATTTCCCCTCCAAAAGCTATTTAGAGAATTAAATAATTTAAATGCAATTAATTTTTGATGAAATTCATCATTAAAAAACTCATAGGTAGGGATGCCTGGGTGGCTCAGTTGGTTAAGCGGCTGCCTTCGGCTCAGGTCATGATCCCAGCGTCCTGGGATCGAGTCCCACATCGGGCTCCTTGCTCGGCAGGGAGCCTGCTTCTCCCTCTGCCTCTGCCTGCCACTCTGTCTGCCTGTGCTCGCTCTCTCTCTCTCTGACAAATAAATAAATAAAATCTTTAAAAAAAAAACAACTCATAGGTAAATTTTTATCTATTAACAACAATTACCTTTCGGCCCTGAATTTCCCCTGCAGCTCTGAGGAAATCATCTCTTTTCTGATTCAGGCCTCCCTCCCCCACAGAGCCCTTTATGAACAGGGGAGAGATTTTAGTGAACATCAATTATGCAGCTACAGATACAAAATGCCAGGGAATAAAACAGTGTTGTGCACACTTGCAAACTTTTTATCTGCAAAGCCCTGTGTGCCTATTATCTTGTTGGAGCCTCACAAGAATCTGAGGTGCCTGGGTGGCTCAGTGGTTAAGTGTCTGCCTTGGGCTCAGGTCGTGATCCCAGGGTCCTGGGATCTGGCCCCACTCAGGCCAGATCCTTGCTTGGCGGGAAGCCTGCTTCTCCCTCTCCCACTCTCCCTGCTTGTGTTCCTGCTATCATTTTCTTTCTCTGTCAAATAAATAAATAAAATCTTAAAAAAACCAAACAAACAGGCTGATCCCAGGTCACACAGCTACTGAAGGACAGACAAGTTTTCAAGTCCAGGCTCCTGTCTCTAGGCAGAGGGTTTTTCCTACTGCCATCAAGATCTTTACTTGGCTCTCCATGAAGATCAGCAGGAACTTCCGTTCTGAAACAAAGGACATAAATGTGGCCAATGGATTCCGCCAGATCTCTGACATTTTAATCCTTGCAATTTCGTTCTTTCTCTGTTTAACTTTATAAAGCATGGGCAGAAGAGAAGCCAGGGGCTAAGGCCTTAAAACACTGCACAAGCTATAGTGTGTGATGGGGATAAGTTCCTCTGGTCCGTGGGCAAACACCAGACTTGTCACTTTATTGTCTTGGGCAAGGGCGGGCATCCTATTAATTCTAGCCTCCAGAGGACAAAAAAATTCCCCTCTCCTTCCCCATTTTCAAGAGGGAAAGAACTGAACACTTTTGATCTCCTAACGATAGGAGATGACTGACAAACAGCATTGTGAAAGCTGCTGAACCCCTCAGCCTGATGCACATATTAGGGTGCTACGGCGGGCTGCAGCCAAAGTCACCGTCTCGTCATGATAGGGCTTGCCAGTGAGGCAGGTCACAGTCGTCACTGGGCAAGAATGCTGGGGAGTCCCTGCATAGATTTCCCCCTACTGGTACCTACTTGTCAGAACCCATGTTTCTCCCTCAGGCTAATTATTAATCTGCTGCTTTTGGTTTTTCATTCATACTGTTATCCTTTTTAAGGTAATGTAACCAAGATGTGACCCTGAGCTACAAGCAGGTTAGCAAAGACTTCCCAGGTTCTTAGTCCTCCCTTTATGGGTCTAGTTTCATTGTACCGCATCACGCAGCCCACAGAAGCAGGGATAGTTTACATGTAAACTGTATGTAGACAGACTTTGATAGGCTTACACATAACCAGGAAGACCCCTGTGGGAGAAATTATTAAATTAAAACAAAACTGTCAGTGGGGCTATTGTTGGTGCAATTGACCTGCCCCCCCGCCAGCCCAGGCATGTTTTAGAGAGACAGTGAGACTTTCTTGTCTCCAAACAGTTCTTCTATTAGCAAACTGTACTGTCTTAGAGTCTACTTAAGGATTAGAACTTCATTTCTTTGGACTACACAGCCTCCTTATTAAAAATGCAAAATCAGAGTGCCTAGGTGGCTCAGTTGGTTAAGTATCTGCCTTCAGCTCAGGTCATGATCTCAGGGTCCTAGGCTCCCTGCTCAGCAACGGGCCTGCTTCTCACTCTCCTTCTGCCTGCTGCTCCCCCTGCTTGTGCTCTCTCTGTCAAATAAATAAATAAAATCTTAAAAACAAACAAACAAACAAACACAAAATCATCCCAAGAAGGGCAGCCCAATAGGAGGCTGCCATCCATCCCTTAGTAAATATTAATATACCCACCACCTCCTTCTTACAAGCTGGAAAGGAACAAGAAAGATTTGATGGTGAGATAATTTCTGAAATTTGATTACTTTCTAGTGATGGTCAAGCCTGAGTAGGGACCTGTAAAGGGAAGTTTTAAATCGGAGGGAAGAAGGGAAAACAACTTAAGTGAAGGGCCTAGAAGTAGAGACCCTACCTAACACTTCTTTGACCCGCACCCGCACCCGGATGTTTTCTTTCCTTGTCTTCAAATGACAAACTGATGTGTAAATAAGAACCACAGATAAGTATCTTTGGGACAAAGTAAAACAATGCACAGGAAATGCTTTGTACCAATGGATTTTTGGCAACTCAATGAACTAAAGTAAAATGGAAACAAAGAAAGTTTGAAATAGGGGATGCCAAGACTTCTATAGTTAGATATTAACTAGATTACTCATTCCATTTCATCCCCCATTGAACTTCAAGACTGGTTTAATCAGCGTATTAACTATCAGTTTACACAAAGTCACCCTGGGAGGAAATCTGCAGTAACTGACTCTGCCCCTGTATGTTATTAACAAGACAATAGAGTAGTTCTCCCAAAAAAGTGTGCTTGAGACAGCAACAGATGTCAGAAACGTGGTGGAATTTTCTGGAAGGGCAGAATTAACAAAGTAAAGCACAGAAATGTGACCACAAGGAAGGAAAAGTTCCAGGTTTATGACAAGTTATTTTAAAAGATGAAAGAAGAAAAAGAAACTTGGTATTTTAAATGAAGGAGATGCTCTTTACCATTTTGTAATGATGAAAGTATTAAGACCATTCCACTGACTTAATTAATTTAATTTGCTACATAAATGTTCAAACTCGTTAAAGCATGCCCAAGTGTTGGTTAGCCTCATAATATTGACAAACACAAATCAGGAAGCCTGTGGCCTGAGAATACAACTTCATGTTTAAATTATTAACAGAACATTCCTCAAGTGCTACGAAATCAGGTCAAACAAAAGGAAACTTAAATTATAATTTCTTTCTAAAGGGAGTATTATATTTCAATTAGATTGCTAGTGTACTCTCTTGTAAGTCTGTAAGTCAAAATGAATGCAAGAATCTATTTCAAGATTTGCAAAGAAAGGAGAGAATCAGGTGCTTCTCTATTCTGTATCCTTTCACATACACACTGAAGGATCCAAATTAATGCTTTAATTTGCTCTAAATAGGAATAGGGGAGCGAGATGAGAAGACAGAAGTATTAAGATACTGAAAATTAAAATAGCAGAAGAAAACCCTGAAGCATTCAAGTATACTTAATATTGTTATCTTTGAAGAAAGGACCCTTTTTGCTAATGATATCTTGTACCTTCTGAGCCAATGATTCTCACAGTTGGTGACTTTCACAAATGAAATGCAGCATCTATTCAAATATATTTATTTATTTATTTATTAACGATTTATTTATTTATTTATTTGTTAGAGAGAGAGAGAGAGAGAGAGAGCACAGGCAGACAGAGTGGCAGGCAGAGGCAGAGGGAGAAGCAGGCTCCCTGCCAAGCAAGGAGCCTGATGTGGGACTCGATCCCAGGACACTGGGATCATGACCTGAGCCGAAGGCAGCTGCTTAACCAACTGAGCCACCCAGGCGTCTCTCTACTCAAATATATTTAAAGAGAACTAATTACAAAAGGTAGTATTTCTGTTGCTTAAAGTAGAATACAAAGCTTGATTTGGGGAGGAAAAGGACTTAAGAATGATCTGGAAAGACAAGTCACTCCCAAAGAGACTCAACTGAAAAGCAAGTAGGAAGGTCTGTCAAAGAAACAGATTTATGTCCTGGGATCATGGTTACCTTAGAATAGAGGTCAGCAGGCTTTTTCCATAAAGAGCCAAAGGCTTTCAGGGCCATACAATTTCTCTTTCTTTCTTTTGAAGATGTTATTTATTTATTTGAGACAGAGACAGAGAGAGAGGGTGCATGCAGGCAGAGGGAGAAGCAGGCTCCCACTGGGTAGGGAGCCCAATGCGGGGCTCTATCCCAGGACCCTGAGATCATGACCTGAGCAGCAGGCAGATGGCCAGCCAGCTGAGCCACCCAAGTGCCCCAGGGCTATACAATTTCTGTGTAACTACTGAACTTTGTCATTGTGGAGCAAAAGTAGCCATAGACTACTATTCATAAGCAAATAAGCAGACTGTCTTAATAAAACTTTATTTACAGACACTGAAATTTGCCTTTCATATTCTCACCATATCACAAAAGATTATTATTTTGCTTCCTCCCCTCAACCATTTAGATATTATTATTATTATTATTATAGATCACAAGTAGGCAGAGAAGCAGGGGGGGCAGGGAGGAGAGCAGACTCCCTGCTGAGCAGAGAGCCTGACATAGGGCTTGATCCCAGGACCGTGAGATCATGACCTGAGCGGAAGGCAGAGGCTTTAACTCACTGAGCCACCTAGGTGCCCCTAGATTTTATTATTGTTATTTTTTAAGTAATCTCTACACCCAAAAAGGGGCCAGAACTTACAACCTCAAGATCAAGAGATGCATGCTCCACTGACTGAGCCAGCCGGGGGCCCCTCAACCCCATTTAAAAATGTGAAAAACAGGGGCGCCTGGGATCAAGCCCCGCATAGGGCTCTATGCTCAGCAGGGAGCCTGCTTCCCTTCCTCTCTCTGTGCCTGCCTCAGCCTACTTGTGATCTCTGTCTGTTAAATGAAATAAATAGAATCTTTAAAAAAAAATGTGAAAAACATTCTTGCTTATAAGCTGTGCACAAACAGACAATAGGCTGGATTTGGCCTAAGGGCTGTAGTTTATTGACCCCTGCAATCTTCCAACATAAAAGCCACACAATTTTTTTGTTACAGAAATTAATTCCCCATTGCTACTGCAGTCATCAGAGTACATTCTGCTTCTCAGAGTTCATGCCAATATCAGGCAGCCGGTTTTCTAATTTTACAGTATAATTTGGCTTTTATGGTCTCCATATCAATTAAAATAAAAGTTTTGATTAAAGCAAATAACAATTGACTTATGACAGTTGTGATTAAGGGCCCAGACCCAGCACCAACTAGCAGTGTGACCTGGGGAAGTCACTAATGCTTCTGAACCTATTACCTTTTCTATAAAATGGCAATAATATTAAGAAGAATCACCTTGTTGGGCCACCTCAAGCACTGTGAGAACATGTACATCAAGGGATTAACAGAGAACCTGGCATGAAAGAAGTCCTCAACTTTGATTTGTATGCTGAAATAAAACAGGATGATCACCTATTTTACTTGTCTGAAGTTTCTACTTTCTCAGGGTTGGCCTTGTGAAATGAACGAATATGATTTACTTACTCAAAAATAACAAGAAGATAATAGCAACCAACATTTTTTCACCCCTTACCATGAAAGACAGTGGTTCTGAACACTTTACATATATTATCTTTCATTACTGCCTTATCAGGTAGTTACTATAATTATCCCCATTTTACAGCTAAGTAACAGAGAGATCATGTAAGTTGTGCAAAAAAATTAAAATGTATTCCAAGGTGAAGTCTATATGTCAAACTCTTATTACCTGCCCAATGGCTGCGACCGTCAATGGCCCCACCTCTCTACTTGGTATGGGCAACCTCTCTACAGGAATTAATACAGTAGGAGGTATACCTCTGTAATGACACTCAAATATCTGTAAGAAATATCATACATATTATACCATTTGAGTCTCTCAACATTTCTATGAGAGTAACAGCTGCTGGGTGGATGATAATTCCATCTTCACTAAATGCTAAAAAAAAAAAAAATGACAGTCTCTCACTTCTTCCTCTGAATTGCCTAAAATATCTACTTCTTCAGGGCATCTGGGTGGCTCAGTTGGTTAAGCCTCTGACTCTTGGTTTCAGTGCATGTCATGATATCGGGGTGGTGAGATCGAGACCCATGTTGGGCTCCAGGCTCAATCTGCTTGAGATTCTTTCCCTCTGCCTCCATCTCTTGCCCTGCTTGCATGCTCTCTCTCAAATAAGTAAAATCTCTTTTAAAAAATCTACTTTTTCTCACCATTCTCACAGACACCCCTCTAATCAAACTCCTCATCTCTTTGTGCCAAGGAATACTACAACAGCCTCCCAGAGATCTCTTTGGCTCCAGGCTCTCCTTTCGTCATCCATCTTTCATGCCCCTGCCAAACACACCTACACATCTCTCATGTTGCTTCCTTTCTTATGAATCTATAGTGATCACCAAATGCCCACCATATCAAGTCCAAATTCCTCTGTCCAGCCTTCAGGGCTCTGTCCCGCCCTCCCTACTGGCCCTCCCTGCCTTACTTCCCCAAGGCACCAAATACAACTTGCTATGGAAAGAGAGCTCTCCATTCATACCACAAGCCTTCCATTTTTGTTCTGTTCTCATGTTTTCCTTCCTATCTGGGGACATCCTTTCTCCTCCTTTCTCACACGTAACCCCTAGTTGGGTATCCATCATCAATTCTCTTGCCCAGATTGCTCCAACAATATTCTAAGCAGGTCTACTTGCTTCTAGTCTTGTTCCAGTCTCATCCTTCATAGGGCAAAGTGATTTTGCTAAAATGTAATATGACTAATTCTTTGCTCCTTAAAAATCTTTCAATGGCTTCCATTGGCTTCAACAGAAGTCCAAATCCCTTAATACAGCACAAGTAGGTCTTTATGATCTTGGCTTGTTGAACTAAGCGGCCATGGAACCTTGTCTAAGTTTGAAGATGAATGAGAATCGTGATTTCCTCTCCTCTTTAAAAAAAAAAAAATTATTTTTAGTTATTTATTTTTAAAAATATTTTATTTAGAGGCGCCTGGGTGGCTCAGTGGGTTAAAGCCTCTGCTTTCAGCTCAGGTCATGATCCCAGGGTCCTGGGATCGAGCCCCACATAGGGCTCTCTGCTCTGCGGGGAGCCTGCTTCCCCCTCTCTCTCTCTTTCTGCCTACTTGTGATCTCTGTCAAATAAATAAATAAATAAAATCTTAAAAAAATATATTTTATTTATTTATTTTTGAGAGAGAATATGCAACTAGGGTGAGGGACAGAGGGAAAAGGAGAGAGAGAATCTCAAGCAGACTCCCTGCTGAGCATAGAGCCCGACACAGTGCTCAATCTCACAACCTGAAATTATGACCTGAAGAGAAATCAAGAGTTGGCCACTCAACTGATTGAGCCACCCTGGTGCCCCATATTTATTGAGCCCAACATGGGGCTCAAACTTAAAACCCCAAGGGCAAGAGTCACATGTTCCACCGATTGAGCCAGCTCTTTTCTTTTAATTTTATTTACTCCTAAAGAAGCAATCATGCAGGACAAAGATACATGAATAGGGAAGGATTCAGGTAAGAGAATATAGTCTCCCACTGCCTCTTTTAGATCTCAGGGAGTGTGCTAAATGTGTAGACCAGACTCAAAGCAGCTTGCAGCTAAGGCTAAAGAACTAAAGAGAGATCTGAACTGCTGTACATCACAGGCAAGACGAAGTCTGCAGTTTGAGCCTAAGTTAACTGCCTAGTAAAACAAAACTTTAGCAGTGTTTGGTGGACTACAAAAGAACCATATATAATACCCATAATGTATAGGGCATAATCCAAATTTGGTTGTTATACAAAAATATAACTCATTCTCAAGGAGAAAGATCAATCAACAGAACCCAATCCTGAAATGATACAGATATTTTAACAACCGAAATGGATTTTAAAGCAGCTACTACAACTATGCTCAAGAAGGTAAAGGAAAATATACTTATAATAAATGAAAATATTCTCACAAAACAAACTGAGGGTTGGGGGGGGGAGGGAGAGTGTGGTGGGGTTATGGACATTGGGGAGTGCTATGGGGAGTGCTGTGAAGTGTGTAAACCTGGCAATTCACAGACTTGTACCCCTGGGGCTAATAATACATTATATGTTAATAAAAAAAACTTAAAAAAATAAATAAATGAAAAGACAGGAAATCTCAATAGAGAAACTGAAAGTATAAAAAGAACTGAATGGGGAATAAAAGAACCCAAATTTGAAATTCTAGAAATGAAAAATACTAAAATAAAAAATTCACTGGATGGGCTAAAGAAAAGAATTTCTGAACCTGAAGATGGATCAATTGAAACTGTCCAATCTGAAGGAAAGAGAAAAGACATGGGGGATAAAAAAAGAGCAGAGCCCGAGAACAACAGCAAAGAATTCTAGCATAAATTGTAACTGCAGTCCTAGAATGAGGACTGAAAACTTAAAACAAAGAAGCAGTACAGCTAATAAGTCAAGAGTGGAGTTTAAGAAGGATACAATAGGGGCACCTGGGTGGCTCAGGGGGTTAAACCTCTGCCTTCAGCTCAGGTCATGATCTCAGGGTCCTGGGATCAAGCTTCGCTCTCTGCTCAGCGGGGAGCCTGCTTCCCCCTCTCTCTCTGCCTGCCTCTGCTTACTTGTGATCTCTGTCTCTGTCAGACAAATAAATAAAATCTTAAAAAAAAAAAAAAAGGATACAATATACTTGATCAACCCAAAAGAAATAAGAAAAAAGAGAAAAAGGGAAGGAACAAAGAATAGATGAGACAAACAGCAGGATGGCAGATTTAAACTCAAACATATCAAAAATTATTTTAAATATAAATAATCTAAACAATTTGAAAAGATAAAAAATTGTTAAATGGGTGAAAAAAAAAGCAAGATCCAAAAAACAAGCAATATCCAACAATATGGTGTCTACAAAAACCCACTTCAAATAAAAAGACATACAGTGATTAAGAGGTAAGGAATAGGAAAGAATATACCAAAAATCCCCCACTAATCTTAAGAAAATGGCAATACTAACATTACAAATAAGTAGAATTTGGAACAAGGAATACACAACAAGGAGAGATAATACACAATCAAGAAGACATAACAATTCTAATTGCCTGCACACAGTAAGAGAGGTTCAACCTGGGTGAGGCAAAATTAACAGAATTGAGTAGAAATAGGATGTAGCTACAATTAGAGTTGGAGATTTCAATCTCCTTTCTCAGTAACTGACAGGACAAGTACATAGGAAATCAGTAAGGATACTGATGATATTAACAAATTATCAACCAACTTGAAATAAATGATACTTTTTTTTTTTTAAGATTTTATTTATTTGACGGACCAAGATCACAAGTAGGCAGAGAGGCAGAGTGGGGGGGCGGGAAGCAGGCTTCCTGCTGAGCAGAGAGCCCAACCTGGGGCTCAATCCCAGGACCCTGGGATCATGACCTGAGCTGAAGGTAGAGAGAGGCTTTAACCCACTGAACCACCTAGGCACCCGAAATAAATGATACTTACAGAACACACTTCCAAGTGCACATGGAACATTCACCCAGAGAAATCATATCCTAGGCCATAAAAAAATCACAATACACTTAAAATAACTGAAATAATATACAATATGTTCTCTGACCACAAAGAATTTAGAAAGTAATAATAGAAAGCTACCTGGAAAATCAGTAAATATTTGAAGGTTGTTTTCTTTTTTTAATAAGATTTTATTTATTTGAGAGAGAGAGAGAGAGAGGAAGTATGAACAGGTGGGGAGAGGCAGAGGGAAAGGGACAAGCAGACTCCCTGCTGAGCAGGGAGCCTGACGCAGGGCTCAACCCCAGGACCCTGAGATCGGGACCGGAGCTGAGACCAAGAGGCTGATGCTTAACCGACTGAGCCACCTAGGCAAATAAAATTTAGTAAATAAAGTTTAAACAACAAACATCACACTTTTAAGTAATCCATGGCAGAAAGAGAGATCATAAGTAAAATTAGAAAATATTTTGAGATGAGTAAAAATTAAAAGCATCAAAATTTATGGAATGAGGCTAAGGTAGTTCTTATGAGATAATTTGGACTTTAAATGCTTACTTTAGAAAAAAAGAAAGGTCCACAATCAGTGATCTAAGCTTCCACCTTATGAAACTAGAAAAGGAAACAAATGTTGTAGGCAACCCCTAAAATGGTACTCTGTGATTTCCATCTCCTAATATTCCTGCCTTGTGTAATTCCCTCCTCTTGAACCGGGGTTAAAGCTAGTGACTCACTTGTAACAAAGAGACTGTGACAAAAGTGATGGGATGTCTATTCTGAGATTAGGTTACAAAATGACTAACACTTCCATTTTGCTTGTCCTCCCTTGTTCTCCTGCTTGCTCAATCTGAAGGCTAAGTGCCACATTGTACGCTGCCCTGTGGAGAGGCCCATATGGCAAAGAACTGAGGGACGCTGCAGGTCAACAGTCAACGAAGAACTGAGGCCTTCAGTCCAATAGCTCACCAACAAATGAATCCTACCAACTATGTGAGTGAGCCTGAAAATGGCTCTGTTCTCAGTTTGTTCTTCAGATGAGACCACAGCCCAGCAACACCTTAAGTGCAGCTTTGTGAGAGTCTCTATGGCTGAGACACCCAGTGAAGCCATGCTTGGATTCCTGAGTTACAGAAACTGTGAAATAAGTGTTGTTTTACTCAGGTGAAGTTTGAAGTAACTTGTTTTCTAGCAAAAGGTAACTAACACTGAAAAAAATACTGAAGATAGGACAGAAACCAATGAAACAGAAAACCAAAAGACAGCAGAGAAAATTAATTAAAGGCTGGTTCCTTGCAAAAAAAAAAAATAAATAAAAAATAAAAAGTTAATATAATCGATACACCCCTTGCTAGACTGACCAGGTAATGAGTAGCACTGTGTGCATGGCAAAGAGGACAGGACTAAGGATAGAGAACTAGGGGATTCTGACCTTTGGAGATCTGGTACTGGGGGACAAGCCAGCAAGGAAGACTGGGAAAAACAGCTGAGGTAAGAGGAGAATCAGGCAATTCTACTATCTGGGAGGCCTAGAGAGGAAGGTATTTCAAAAAGGAAGCAGTGGTCAAATGCATCAAATGCCATTGGTAATTATGTAATACAAAGATGAAGATGGGGTCAACAGCTTTTTTAATATTTCGGTTGATAAGGGAATGTTGAAGATAAAAGGTACCACTGATTTAAAAAGAAAATGGTGTGGACGGAAGTGCAGCAAGCAAACCCAGACAACTTTTTCTAAGAGTTTTACTGTGAAACAGACCAGGGAAATACGGCAATAGTTAGAAAGAAATATAGGGCTCAGAGAAGTATTTTGTTTATATGTTTAAAGATATATTAAGTAATGTTTATACGAAGATGGGAATAATTCAGTAGAAAGAAGAACCTGATGATGCAGGTGACCCAGTTTAGAACAGTTCTGAATAGTTACTTCACAAAAGATATATGAACAGAAAATAAGCACAAAGACATGTGCTCAACATAATCAATCATCAGGGAAATACATATTAAAACCACAATGAAATACCACTATAGAGCCACTAAATGGCAAAAAAAAAAAAAAAAAAAAAAAAAGATAGATAGACAGGCAGACAGATAGATAGATACCAAGTGTTGGGAAGGATATGGAGTAACCAGAACTTTCATACACAGCTGGTCATAATGGTACAACTACTTTGGGAAACAGTTTGGCAGTTTCTTATACACACACTGTATGACCCAGCAATTCCACTCTTAGGTACTTAACCAAGAGAAAAAATATACAGACATTCACACACAGGTTTGTACCAGAATATTCAGAGCAACCACACTCATAATAGCTCAAAACTAGAAATAACCTGAATGTTTATCAACAAAAATGTGTGAGCAAATTGTGATATATTCATGTAAAGTGATACCACTTCTCAATAGAGAGTAGTGAGCTAATACTGACAGACTCAACAATACAGATGAATCTCAAACGCACTATGCTGAGCAAAAGAAATCAGACACACAGGGATATACGTTGTATGATTCCAATTACATGAAACTCTAGAAAAAACAGATCTCACCAATGGTAAGAGAATTCGTTGGTGGTTTCCTGGGGTGGGGTGTGGAATGGGAGATAATGTGGGGACAAAGGAACCTTCTGAGGTGATGAAAATGTTCTCTACTTTAACTGCAGTGATGGTTACATGGATTTCTATCAAACCTCATTGAAATGCACACTTAAAATGAGAGTATTTTATTGTATGTAAAGTATACCTTGGTAAAGCTGATTTCAAAGACAGAAAATTACAGATTAATAGTAGGTTGTAATAGTAAGTATAATAGTAATAGTATTAAAATCTGTTCTTGTGAAAGACTGGAAAAGCCCATTTACATCTGCATACATCTATAGGAGCACAGGGAAAGGTATGACAGAATGTATACCAAAGTATTATCACTGTTTACCTTGGGAGGTAAGAATAGTAAATGTAACTAATATTTGGGAGAGACTGATTTTCCTCTGTTTGTATTGTTAGGCTTGTAGCCATAAGTATGGACTACTTTCGGTAGTGTGTACTTAACATACAGATACGGCTGCCACCACACCACCCTTGAACACAATGCTGTTTCTCTCATAAAAAATTAGAGGCTACTTCCCTCTCCTGGAACCTGGGCTGGATTTGTAACTGACTGTGGCAGGAGAATGTGGCAGAAGTCATTCTAAAGCAAGTTCTAAGTTTAGTTCTTAATAGGCACAGTAGCTTCTGCTTTTGCTCTCTGGGAAACCATTCACCATGCTGAAAAAGGGTTTGGGCTTGATTACTAAATGTTGAGTGTCCACATGCAGGGACAGAGCAAAGCCACGTGGAAGAGCACTAAGCTGCCCCAGTCAGGATTCCAGCCGAGTGTAACCTCCTGGGTGGGCCCAGGCTACACCACGTGCAGCAGCACCGCCAGCTGAGCCCAGACAACACCAGGCAAAGCATGGATGAGCTGTCCCTCCCAAGCTTTACACATATTACAGAATTCTGAACAAATGAATGGTTGTTGTTTCAAACAATTAAATTCTGGGGTTGTTTATGACACAAAAGAAAACCAAAACATATATTATGAAAGAAAAAGCCCACAAAGTAAAAATTTTAATCAGTAAATTAAGTTAAACTGTTTCTGGAAACTACCTAATTAGAATGCTTTTGAAGTGAATGATATAATGCTGCACCTTTAAACAAATTTTGTTGAGTAAGATACTTCTAAGGCTGATCTGTCATTCCTTGACCAGTCTTGTAAATTACTTAATAGCAAAATGTATTAATAATGTATCTTTTTTTTAAAGATTATTTATTTGACAGACAGATCACAAGTAGGTAGAGGAGACAGGCAGAGAGAGGGGGGAGCAGGCTCCCTGCTGAGCAGAGAGCCCGATGCGGGGCTCCATCCCAGGAGCCTGGGATCATGACCTGAGCCGAAGGCAGCGGCTTTAACCCACTGAGCCACCCAGGCACCCCTAATAATGTATTTCTTAAAACAAGACTTTTTTTCCCCATTGCAACGAAGAAAAACAAAATAACACTCTCAAAAGAACCTTCTTGTTCTGTTCCCTTTGTAAAAAACAATTTTCAAAAGGTATTTTTCTCTGAGAACAGACATAGCAGGGGGTCCAAAGAGTCCTACCTCACCCACAATTTTAGGACATAATCTGTCAGGATATTAACAGTTTAAAATAGAAACAGTTTTGGGGCGCCTGGGTGGCTCAGTGGGTTAAAGCCTCTGCCTTCGGCTCAGGTCATGATCCCGGTGTCCTGGGATCGAGCCCCGCATCGGGCTCTTTGCACTGCATGGGGCCTGCTTCCTCCTCTCTCTCTGCCTGCCTCTCTGCCTGCTTGTGATCTCTGTCTATCAAATAAATAAATAAAATATTAAAAAAAAAAATAGAAACAGTTTTTGAGCCAGTGATTCCACTTAGGCAAATACCAATCTTCCAGAAATAAAGGCCTAGTACTTCAGCATGCACATATATATGGAATATGCATACATACGTATTAATATATATTTCTGTTGGCATACATATGTGAGAATTTATATTGCATTGCTGCATACCACAGGAAATACAAAACAGAAAAAACTAAGGTCCAAGCACAGAGGAATGGTTGACTAAACAGTGTAAACTGTGGTATGTCTATATTTTAAAATTAATGATAGCCATTTAAAAGCTCCTCTCCTCATCTTAATTCCCAGGCCAAGCCAAGTGGAAATCAGAGTAGCCTACTAGACAAATCCAGCTCGTCCATTTTCCTTTATCTTCTACAACTGGCTAGAAGAAGATTGTCAGAGCAGAATCTGGGGCTGAGTTTACTGCTCTCTGGGCACGTGACAGGTTTTCTGTTATTTTATTTATTTATTTGTCCGAGAGAGAGAGCATAGCAGGTGGAGGGAGAAGGGCTTGATCCGAGAACCCCGGGATCATGACCTGAGCGGAAGGCAAACACTTAACCGACTGGGCCACCCAGGCATCCCAACAGGACAGGTTTTCTAAAGTCAGGTTATGGGCTACATCCTGGAGCTGGACGGGATCATGAGTTGCTGACCATGTGGCAAAGTGCTAAACTAAAACTTGAAAATCAAGCAAGTGATATGGAAAAGTTGACACAGTACATTAAATAAGTATGTTTTACAAGCTTTAAGAGTGAGAAATACATCTTCAAGCCCAGGACCCACCCTTTTCTTGGAACATAGAGTAATTTGAGAAAAGGTGCCTTTTAACCTAGAAGTATAAGCTGCTTTGCCTGAGTATTTCTGGGTGAGATTCTACTTGCCATAGCACACTCCAATCAAAACAGGAGCTTTAGAGGCGCCTGGGTGGCTCAATGGGTTAGGCCTCTGTCCTCGGCTTGGGTCACAATCTCAGGATCCTGGGATCGAGGCCCGAATCGGGCTCTCTGCTTGGCAGGGAGCCTGCTTCCCACCCACCCCCCCACCCCGCCTGCTTCTCTGCCTACTTGTGATCTCTCTCTGTCAAATAAATAAATAAAATCTTAAAAAAACCCCACACACATTAGCTTTAGTTATCTCTCCTGATTCTTTCTTCCAAATACTAATTCCTGATCTTTCTACAGAATTCACTGAAGGTAAACTCTTCTTCAGATGGAACAACATGAATATGGCTTTCTATTTTCGCTCTCGTTTTTTACAAGTTTCTGACCTAAACTGGAACTTGTCTGAGCTTGCTGATTAGAAGACTACGTTTTGCCTCTAAAAATAATTGAGTACTGTTCTTTGTGTATCATGATGACACTGCCAGATCTGAGGTGCTCTTCTGGAGAAGCGGTGGGTTCACACTGAGTCATGCATCCACCCTCCCCTCCATCAGTCAGTCCTTCCCTCCTCTCTCCCTCCTTCCCCCTCCCACTCCCATCTTCTTCCCTCCATCCACCCACCCACAGACCAACATTCTCTGACAGGTTCTTCCATTCATTCTGGGAGCAAATGTACACATTTTGGAAATGGCTGGTCAGGGTTAGAAGTCTGTTCTGAAGCCACAGAGAAAGTTTTCTCTGTGAGACCTTAGCAGTCTCATTCACTGCTGACAAGAGTACACATTTCTGGAGGGCAACTTAGCACCGAATATCAAGAGCCTTAAGTGCATGCGTATACTTAGACCTGGTAATTTCCCTTGGAGGAATGAATCTTAAGGAAAGAATTAATGATTTACCAAAAGAACTTATGTATAAGAGTAATCAATAGCATACCTCATAATCCTCATAAAGTTCCTCATAAAGTAAGGAACTGAACTGGAAACAACCTAATTAAGCAATAATCCTTCTAAAAGATAATTAATAAAACAACCAATAAATCTTATATTTTCAAAAACTACTTAATGACATGGAAAAGTGCTTATTATAAATAATGTTAAATGAAAGAAAACAGTATACATATGGTATAATTACAATCATGAGAAAGAAAAAGAAACGAGAAGGAAACATCAAAATGTAAACAAAGAGTGGTTACTTCTGAACAGTGAAACTGCCAGTAATCACTTACTTTTTTAAATACTTTTTAGTATTTTCCAAATTGTCCAAAATGACCATGTATTACTGAAACAATTAGGAGGAGAAAGGTCTATGAATAGATTTTAAAGTTACACCTCTCAAAAAAAATGACATGAGGAAGAAAAAGAGGAAGAAGATGAGAAAAAAAAAATTATTCAGTCTGGGCTTCAACCTTCAAATCTGGCTAGATTAGTATTTCCAATTCACTCAATAAAAATATTTGTTAAGGGGCGCCTGGGTGGTTCAGTGGGTTAAAGTTTCTGCCTTCGGCTCAGGTCATGATCTCAGGACCCTGGGATCTGCTCAGCAGGGAGCCTGCTTCCTCCTCTCTCTGCCTGCCTCTGATCTCTCTCTGTCAAATAAATAAATAAATAAAATCTTAAAAAAAATTTTGTTAAGCTGAACTATACTGATGCTAATCTAGGCAGAGTTGGCAAGAAGCATTTCATCTGATCCTCTGAATTTTGCTGAAAATTTCTCTTTTTAGAATATGAAAACTCTAAACCTTGACTATTGTTTACCACTGCCGAAATCTATAAATGCTCAACTCCCAGACTATCCAATTATTCACATGTCCAACCTATCTTTTTAGTTTAATTCAGACCTATGCTGTGAACTGAAAATCCCTGAAAACTATCAGACAAAAGCTATTTTTCAAAAACTGACCTGCTGTGCTGGGAGAAGGATGAGGAACTGATATAGCCCTGCAGCACACTGCCACATTCAACTGCAGGATCTTGAGAAGAGAAAGGACAAAGACCATTTCTCCTGTGCTCCCACAATTCCTTTCACCAGCAGGTCACCTTACAGAGATATGTGTGTATGAAACATTCTCTCCTCCTAAACTATAAGCTCCTTGCAGGATCCAGGACTGTGGCCTTTTCATGTCCCTATTTCTAGCCCCAGGTAAGGAAAGTGCCATTCAGAAGCTAATGAAAAAATGTTCTGAGGGGCAACCTACTCAGTTGGTTAAGAGGCTGCCTTAGGCTCAGGTCATGATGCCGTGGTCCTGAGCTGGAGCCCCTGCTTCTCCCTCTTCCTCTGCCTCTCCCCACCAATTCCGGTTGTTTCCTCTCTCTCTCTCTCCTCTCTTTCATTCTCTCTCAAATAAATAAATAAATAAATAAATAAAATCTTTTAAATAAAAGTTTCTGAACTGAATTACATTGATACTCCTACCCTTGAGATTAAGAAAAAAAATTATGTTCAAGATAAACACACACACACACACACACACACACAATATTGAGCATGAGGAAGAGCTACCAAATAACCCAGGAATTTATATGATTTAGAACTTGAAAAAAGCAGGAAATTAAGTTAGAATTCAGAGAATCTTCGGCTATTACTATGGGAAGAGAATTTTTATGGGAAATTATTTTTCCATCAAGGACCTCTGATCCAACTTTGGAATCAAATGAGAGCCACACACAAATAAAAGGCAATTTCATCTATTTCTCTCTCTCTTTTTCCTTAGAATAATGAAATAAATATTGGTAAAGTATATAAAATCTTTCTTAAACATAAGGGATAATTTAAAAATATACTTGAGTTCATGTTATGGTCCATTAAATGTCAAAGGAAGGCAAGAAAGGGTAGGAGGCATATATAATGACCTCAACGGTGGCCGGCCACAGGCTTTAAGAAGGACAACTTCCAAATTCAGCAGATATCAGAAAAGGTATCACTAAAACTTTTGCTCATAAGATTGGCATAAAATAGATAAGATTAGCCATGTGCAGAAGCTCCCATATCCAAAAGGATGCATAAATACATTACAGAAAGGAATGAATAACTTTTTCAACTCTCTCCTGTGAGATGGCAACCTAAAACGTGAGACGTAGCTGAAACAGGAGACGCTAGAATCTAGTTCAGGCCACCAGGACAGCTGCACAGGTTGCGTACTGTACAGCTCCAGGGTACACCACTCCTACAATAATGCCTTTTGGAATTTTTAGGGCTGTAAACAACTTGTGTAATTATATGTGGCAGTCCTGGATCTAACTAATACACACGGGTAATGTTATAAAGCAAAAACAGAATGGTCCATGTGAGCCCTACAACTAGGTATATCAACAACAGGCCCTACTGACATTCTGGGCCAGATCATTCTCCATTGCAGGGGGCTGTCCTGCACACAGCAGGATGTTCAGGAGCATCCCTGGCTTATAGTCATTAAATGCCAGTAACATCCCCAGGCCCCTGGCTGTGATAATTAAAAAGGTCTCCAGACACTGCCAATGTCTCCTAGGGGGCAAAAGTCTTCCCCGACCCCCCTATTTGAAAATCGCTAAGCTAAAGAACAAAGAAGAATGGGGTAATGTTTGTTCAGCCCCTGCTGAAGAGAAAGCAGATATTGCGTCTGGCATATGTGAGAAAGCTGTGTCATCTGCATCAGATCTGGGATAATGCTCAGGGCAGTCTCAGAAGGAAATACCCTCACATATGTATCCAGTTCCCTTCACTTTAATTCTACTTTTCAAGTAATGTCCCAATTACCAGTTCATTATCTTGGGCACAGTAATTCAGTGTCATATTTTGAAAAGAAGTTTTAAAAAAGTACATTGACATATAATGATCCCCAGCTTATTGTCAACACCAATGTTGGGCCATATAGGAGGAAATATATGGAGAAACATTTGGAATGACTGGTAATTTAGCAATGTGTTAAGATTAAATTTCTGAGGGGCACCTGAGTGGCTCAGTGGGTTAAAGCCTCTGCCTTTGGCTCAGGTCATGATCCCAGGGTCCTGGGATCGAGCCCCACATTGGACTCTCTGCTCAGCGGGGAGCCTGCTTCCCCGTCTCCCTCTCTGCCTGCCTTTCTGCCTACTTGTGATCTCTGTCTGTCAAATAAATAAATAAAATCTTAAAAAAAAAGATTAAATTTCAGAAAGTACAATAAAAAACCAACTAGTTCCTTAAATGAAAGAAACTAAACTAAAATCTTTCTATAATATTTTCTACATTGAAAAGCAGAAATTAAAATATATAGATTAATATTTATATAATCTTTGTTTGAGAAAGCCTTACACATGAAAGAGAATCCATACAGAAAAAGATTTGCTTACATCAAAATAAAAAGCTTGTGTTTCAAAAACAAAATGAAACAGAAAATATGAACAAAACTAAAATGTAAACAACCCAAAGTAAAGAGTCACAACATAAATTTCAGTGGTTCTTGATTTTTAAATAGATATAGCTTTTGTAAATAAAAAAAGAGGGGCACCTGGGTGGCTCAGTCGTTAAGCGTCTGCCTTCAGCTCAGGTCATTATCCCAGGGTCCTGGGATCGAGCCCCACATTGGGCTTCCTGGTCGGTGGGGATCCTGCTTTTCCCTCTCCAGCTCCCCTGTGGCTTGTGTTCCCTCTCTCGCTATCTCTCTCTATCACAAATAAATAAAATCTTTAAAAAAAAATCAAGTAACAAAATCAATATCCCAGTAGAAAAATGGAGAGGGGTGCCTGTGTGGCTCAGTTGGTTAAGCGTCTGCCTTTGGCTTGGGTCATGATCCTAGAGTCCTAGGATGGAGCCCCACACTGGACTCCTTGCTCAATGGGGAGGCTGCTTCTCTCACTCCCTCTGCTTGTACTCTCTCTCTAACTCTCTCTCTGTCAAATAAATAAATAAAATCTTAAAAAAAAAAAAAAAGAACAGGACCAGATAATTCACACACACACACAAACACACAATTTAGCCAATAAATACATGGAAAACAGTTAACCTTATCAACTGAATTAATGGAAATCAAAACAAGACAGCATTTCTTTATATACATGTGTTTGATTAAAAAAATGATAATACATAGCATATATAGTACTGATGAGAGGACAGACAAATATTCTCAAACACTGAAATTAAGACTGGTACAATCTCAGGGGGATGGGCAAAATGGGGGAGGGAGAGTGGGGGGTATAGGCTTCTAGTTATGGACTGAGGAAATCACAAGAACAAAAGGCACAGCATAAGGAATATAGTCAATGATATTGTAATAGTGTTATATGGTGGCAGATGGTAGTTACACGCGTGGTGAGAACAGTATAATGTATAAACTTGTCAAATCACTATGTTGCATGCTTGAAACTAATGTAACATTGTATGTCAACTATACTCAAAATTAAAATTTTAAATAAATAAGTAAATAAGCAAACAAACAAATAAATAAATAAACGGGCATGATCTGCCTGAAAGATAACTTAGCAATAAATATCTTTAAAAGTATACACGTGCTTTTGGGGTACTTGGGTGGCTCAGTCAGTTGAGCATCTGCCTTCGGCTCAGGTCATGATCCCAGCATCCTGACATCGAGCCCTGCATCCAAGCTCCCTGCTCAGCAGGGAGTCTGCTTCTCCTTCCCCCTCTGCCCTCACTCATGATTGCTTTTTCTCTCTCTCTCCCTCTCTTTATTTATTTACTGATAAATAAATAAAATCTTTAGGGGTGCCTGGGTAGCTCAGTCATTAAGCACCTGCCTTTGGCTCAGGTTATGACCACAGGGCTCTGGGACGAGCCCCATGTTGGGCTCCCTGCTCTGTAGGGCCTGCTTCTCCCTCTTCCATTCCCTCTGTTCGAGTTCCCTCTCTCACTGTCTGTCAAATAAATAAATAAATACATTAAAAAAAATAAAATCTTGGGACGCCTGGGTGGCTCAGTTGGTTAAGCAGCTGCCTTCGGCTCAGGTCATGATCCCAGCGTCCTGGGATCGAGTCCCATATTGGGCTCCTTGCTCAGCAGGGATCCTGCTTCTCCCTCTGCCTCTGCCTGCCACTCTGTCTGCCTGTGATCTCTCTCTCTCTCTCTCTAACAAATAAATAAATAAAATCTTTAAAAAAAATAAAAAATAAAAAAAAAAAATAAAATCTTAATAAATAAATAAATAAGCACATGATTTTAACAAGTTCTTCTTTTAGAAATTCTTCCTTGGAAATGATCATGAATCTGCACAAAGTTTAGCTACAAGAATATTCACCTTAATGTAATTCATAATAGCAAAAACCTGGAACAACCTGTAAGTTGGTCAGCTGAAAAAATTATGGTACATTCAAATGATATATCATGCAATCATTAAAAATTATAGAGGATGTGGAAAACGTCCATGTTAATGACAGGAAAAAGATGCTTAATGACATGGGAGAATGTTCAGGATGCAACGGTGTTTTCAGTAAGAGACTGGGTCTGAAGTCAGACTGTCTGGGTTCAAATTCTAGATCCACCATTAATTAGCTGTGTGACATTAGGCAAATTAGTAACCCTCTCTGTACCTGTTTCTTTTTTTTTTTTTTTAAAGATTTTATTTATTTATTTATTTGACAGACAGAGATCACAAGTAGGCAGAGAGGCAGGGAGAGAGAGAGGAAGAAGCAGGCTCCCTGCGGAGCAGAGAGCCCGATGTGGGGCTCGATCCCAGGACCCTGGGATCATGACCTGAGCCGAAGGCAGAGGCCTTAACCCACTGAGCCACCCAGGTGCCCCTCTGTACCTGTTTCTTAATGTGTAAAAAAATATAACCCCTATGAAATAATTGATTGAGGCTATAATTATCAATGGTTACTTAAAGCCACAAGGAGGAAGGTTGATGGGGAAGTTTGTAACAGATGTACCCGACTGGAAACACCACTAATCAATCTCAACATCAGTAAAGTGAGATAAGCAGACATTATGTGCCTCCTACTGTGACACAACAGGAAATACAGTACACATGATGCCTAGGAAGTATTCTTACCCTCCAGATTTGAATTGAATTTACCCAAATGTCTAGATCCCTTAGCATACCATAAATATGGAGATTTAATTCCATTAAAATGAGGTTCAAGAACAATCAAAAAGAAACTGATGGTGGTAAAAAGTCAGAATAGTGCTTACCTCTGGGGCAGGTACAGACTAGGAAAGGGCAAAAAGGAAATATTACTTACTAGAAGTTTTCTATATTGACATGAGTGTACTGTATATACTTTGCTCTATGTGATAACTTGGTTTTTAAAAAGGGAAAGAAGAAAAGCTCCTGCTTTTCTCCACTGTCTATTGGTAAGAAGACAAGTAGGCACGGTTAGGCAACCAGACATGAGGCCAAGAGAAAGCAGCAGGGTCCTGCGCCAGGCTCCCACCTGTGGGCCTTGTTCTTTGGAATTCCCTGCTGCTGCCAAGAAGAGCTGGAGGTGGGAAGAGAGCAAAGCTTGGCCCAATGAAACTAGGGTACTTTTTGGGGAAGTCTTATAGAGTGGCTGTTCACAAGGATTTCCACATCACTAGTAAACTAAGTATACTGGCTGTGTTGTAAAAGCAGTCTTTAATTTGCACTTAAAGGATTTCAACACGCCACCTCACCTATGCACTTGGACACGTTGGTAATGTGGATTAGAAATTCGCAGTTAAACCTAAGGCAATGTCTTATGGCTGGCTACTTGGAAACGTAGGCTACAGAAACATGAGAACTTTGAAAATTGATAGAGTTCGCTTTGAAATGCCAGAAGACTGTTTTGGAAATTGGGCTAATTATAGGGACATGTAAAGTTACTGAGACCAAGCCTCTAATGCATTGGGCTCCCCACTCAGTGGGGTGTCTGCTTCTCCCTCTTCCTCTGCCCCTCCCCCTGCTTGGTGCTCACACACTCTCAAAATCTTTAAAAAAATTAAATATAAGAGAGCAATCTTTCTTCTTAGCAAAAAATAAAAATTTACTGAGCCTATACAGTGTGCCAAATACTATTCTAAATATTACCTTATTTAATCCTTACAAAAAGCCATATGAGGGAAGTGCTATTAATATCTTTATACTCTATCCTAGGACACTGAGGCACCAAGAGGTTAAGAAATGTTCCCATGGTCACATGGCCAATAAGCAGCTGTTTGGGATTTGAACCCAGGCACTGACTCAAGAGCTCATACTCTTACTTACTACTCTCAGTTTATGTAGTCAACTTCCTTTGAGTTGGTGGGTTCAACTTGGCACCACTTTAGTTAACAGCTGAATGAGTATCGGACAAACTGCTGAAGGTCTCTGCACAAAATTTTCTCACCTATAAAATGGGTCTAACAAATGCCTCTCTACAGGATCTGTTGGGAATATTAGATGGATTTTATATGCAGATAATCTAGCACACAGTAGCCATTCAACAAGAGTTAGCACTATTCCTTCCCTGTCTGACATTCCTCTTCTTTTTATGCTCGCTGCTGCTCAGCAAGTGTGAAACTTCTCATTCCAGCTCCAATGAAAATCAGGTCCCAACATAGCTCAGGAGAGGAGACCAAGCAGTGGTAGGAAGATGGGCACTATAGCTGCCAATCTCTTGATAGGCGTGTGGACATTTGCTAAATCCCTGAACAGGAAGTAGTTCATCTCATCCCTGAAACTATACCGAGCGAGCATAAGAAACCTCCAAAGTACACAGAGTTGGGTTCAAAAGCCACACTTCCCCCTCCCTTTCCCAGACCATGGAAAACTCACCTAATGCTCTGACAATTCGCATCAGGACTTCCCCAACTTTCATTCTGGTCTCCGCTGTGTGCTTGTCTTTATCATTGTCATACTGAGCCAATAGGCCAAGCAAGATTTTCTCGGGGTATGCATCTGAGAGCAGGGCAACCCCTGGGATTAAAAATAAAAAGAAAGGATTTGTTATGATTTAAAGTTGGAAGGCAAATAAACCCAGACAGCCCCTGATAGGATGAACACAGAGACACTTAAACCCATCCCTGCAATTCTACCAGGAAAGGGCTGCCCTTTACTTGTAATGACAACATAGTGAGCGCGAAGAACATGGGTGTGGGAGTTCAGACTACTGGATTATTCTGGCCTCAGTCCTATATGATCTCTAAGATCATTTCTAGCACTCATTCTATGATTTATGGATTCTAGAGTCTAAAAGCAGAGGCTAGAGGATTACATATTGTGGCAGGGATTCACACAGCAGCAGGAGAAAACTGGATTAAATACCCTCTAGGGAGCCCTCCAAGTCTGAGACTCTAAGGTTCTCTGACTAGCATCATCCCTGCCAACAAAGCAGCCGAAGCACGGCAGCACTTCCTGTCTCTGCTGCAGTTCTCTGTTCCAATATGAGTACTCTCCATACAACTGTCAATGAGGAGAGTAATTTCCATAGGGAAATATCTTCAGAGGATTCTGGGCATGATCGGTGGAGACCCATGCTTATGGCTGAGTTCCCTGATCAGAAATGGGGAAGGTCCTGCTCTTGAGTCCCTATTCGAAGGATGGTAGTAGTCCCCCGCCTTATCTGCAGGGAATATGTTCCAAGACTCCCAGTGGATGCCTGGAACTGCAGACAGCTCCAAACACTCTATATTCTTTGTTTTTTTCCATACATACCACCTATGACCTAGTTCAATTTACAAATGAGACACAGTAAGAGATTAACAACAATAACAAAATAGAACAACTGTATGTGAATGGGATCTCTCTCTATCTCTCAAAATACCTTATTGTACTCTACACACCCTTCTTGTGATGACATGAGATAATAAAATGCCTCCATGATGAGATGAACTGAGGCGGATGACGGATGATGCAGGCATTGTGACAAGAGTGTTAGGTTACAACCGACCTGGTGGTAAGTCAGTCAGAAGGAGGCTTATCTGCTTCCAGACCACAGGTGACCTCAGGGAACTGAGACTGTGGACTGTGGAAAGCAGAACTGCAGGTTAAGTGGGGACTGCTGTACTTGCTCATCCCTTCTGCCATCAGGCCAGTACCTCTGAGTTGGGTAATGATCTGAGCCCTGCCCCATACTGAGCAAACTTCCCAGGGGTGCAGAGAGGAGGGGAGATAAAACCTAAGATCTTAGGATCAGAAATAAAGCCCCTGGTCTCAAAACTATACTAATACAAGTTCTGTTACTTGGGTGGAACACATTACACACTTCTAAAGAATAGTAAGGAAGAAGAAAAGAAAAACAAACAAGGGGAGGAAATATAGGTTTCAAAATATATGGAGGAAAATGCTTCCTTTTACCACTTCTACCTCAACTACTCTGGTCCATTATTTGTGGCCTGCTGCTTTTCTTTTCTTCCCCAATAGTCTCTGTGTTTTACCCTATACCCTCCTGGAACCATTTGGTTAAAACAAGTCAGGCCCCAACATTCTTCTGTGCAAAGCCCTCAGTGGTTTCCCTTCTACCCTGAATAGGAGCAACCCCCCACCGCCACCTACCTTTGTTCACTCTCTGACCTCACCTTTTACCATATATTCTCCCTCGCTCACTGTCCTCAGCAATTCTGGCCTCCTCACTGTTCTTGGAATAGACCATGCTGCTTTGGGCCCATGGTCTTCCCTGGCATCCCCTCTGCCTAGGCTGCTCCTCCTCCAGGTAGCCTTACAGCTTGCTCCCCAAACCCCATCATGTCTCCGTTCAAGTATCACACTTATCACATAGAACATAGAACATAGCAGCCTCCTTCCCCTACCAGTCTTTAAAATCCCCTTCACCCTGCTTCACTTTTTTTCTCAGCACCTATTATTACCTGGCATGGTATATACAGTATGTGTTTATTTACTGACTGCTCTCCTCCTTAGAATGTAAACTTTGCTAAGTTACAGATTTTTTTGTTGTTTTCTGCTGTAGCCTCAATGTCTAGAAGAATGCCAGCACACAGCAGGTGCTCAGTACCTACTGTTCTACTCGGTACGTATTTGTTCCATGAATTAATAAAAAGATTCAAAGATACAGTCCTGATATAAATCTCAAGAATTAAGCAAGAGAAAACAGGGAAGGAGTAATAGAAATGCTTAAGAGAGGAGGAGTGAGGGGATGGGTGAGACTGGTGGTGGGCATTAAGGAGGGCATGTATTGCATGAAGCAGTGGGTGTGGTGCATAAACAATGAATCTTGGAACACTGAAAAAATAAAATAAAATTTTAAAAATCCTTAATCATTTTTCATCTGAGTTTACCAATCTCCAATTGTATTTTTTAAGATTTTATTTATTTATTTGACAGAGAGAGAGAGATCACAAGTAGGCAGAGAGGCAGGCAGAGAGAGAGGGGAAGCCAGCTCCCTGCTAAGCAGAGAGCCTGATTCGGGCCTCGATCCCAGGACCCTGAGATCATGACCTGAGCCGAAGGCAGAGGCTTAACCCACTGAGCCACCCAAGCGCCCCAATCGCCCATTTTAACTTGACATTCATGCAAGTGAATGTCATTTTTTTTTAAAGATTTATTTATTTGTGAGAGAGAGAGAGAGAGAGAAGAGGGGCAGAGAGAGAGAGAGAGAGAATCCTGAAGCAGACTCCCTGCTGAGTGCAGAGCCAGATGGTCACTGGCCTGGATCTCAGGACCCCGGGATCATGATCTGTGCTGATAACAAGAGTTGGCTGTTTAACCAACTGAGCCACCCAGGCGCCCCTATTTTCTACGTTATAGGTTGTGATTCCATTGTCTTATGAATCAGATAGACACAAAGGCAGTACACCTGGTGAGGGCTATACCTGTCTGCCTCTTTTTTACCTTCCCCACCCTTATCTTTTCATTGCTTCCAAAAAGCCTGCAAAGTCCCTGCATGTGGTCCTAAACCACATTTTCCTTTATGTGGCCTCCAATTTTATACAAGCAGAAGCTCTACTCTTAAGAAGTTTCAGACTGTAGCAGAACCTGAATTAGACAGTCTCCCTGTTGGCACAATGCGACCGTGCACTCATAGTTAGCTCCATTATGCAAAATGATGGGGAAGTTCATGGAGGTCCAAGGTGGAGTTAAAGATATTTTGGCATGGGGAAAATGTCTGTGGCTAACAGAAAGATAAATAAATTGTTTACTAAGGGAGAGAAAGGAAATAGCTTCCAAATCCTCCAAAAGGCGCAAAGCAAAAGTGAATCAGTAACTGGTAACTGGCGTTCTGGCAGCCATCGTATCACTGACAACTGCAAGGCCTGGTGTATATCAGAGATCTATGGCAATCAGAACTACTTTTCATCAGAAGTTCCCAAGTCAGAAATCTGGCAGATTTGTTTGCTTTTAGGAATATAGCTGTGACTTTATAATGGAGATTGGTGGGAAAATGGGATTTGGTTTATAAAACTTTGATCTATATCTAGCTTTTCTGAAAAACACTTATTTCTAAGTCCCCTCCTACTGTCATTTATGCCTATTTTCTCTCATTAATCTTTAGCAGAAAATAGCTATTTACTTCTCACAACATATCCTGCTATATACATCAAAACCAAATGAGCTCTTGATTTCCTTTCTGTAGCAGGCATATATTTTGGTTGCACACAGCATCAACTCTATCTTCTGCTAGCAAAACCTGGTGGTCCTTTGGGAACTAACTCTTTCCTATCCTTAGTCTCTGTGGTTTGAGTGGAGCTAACTACCAGCTTTATCCCCCTCCATGTGTAAACTCATATCCCAGGCTGGCCAGTTAGGACATTCCATGCCATGCCCACACAATGATGGGCTTAGGAATGGGCAATGAGACTCAATTCTGGGGCTCACATTGGAACTACTGGGAAAGATAAGCTCTTTTTCCCCACTCCCCTGTTGAAATTATTAGCCTGAGCTGCCTGTGGCCACTATGGGGAGAAAACCCATCCAAAAATAAATCAACACAGAAGAGGGTCAAGCCAAGAGAGGGAAGGAAAAAAGGAAGAGACCTGATGTCAGGCTTTGAACCTCTGGATCCAACTGTATTTCCACCCACTAAACTCTCTGCATACATAAATCAAAAAATATCCTTTTATGTGTATGCCAGTTTGATTTTTTTTTTTCATCCAAAGGAATCCTAACACATTCTTCTTCAGATTAAAACATTTTTTTTGAAATTTTTATTCACTTACGTACTTTTCCTATAATGCCAAACTTTTAATTCCACTAGGGAGCTTTAAATTCTTCCACTCCTGCATTAAAAGGTTGCCAATAGCAAAGCCCAGTTTCCTTGCTTCCCACAGTCCCATGTTAGCAATTGTTTATCTTCTTGATGGCCTTTTCCCCAAACTGCTGCCAAATGGCCCTCTCCCTGTTTGAGTTTTACCTTCTAGGATACAGCTGCTACCTAGGAGTTTATAAATCCCTAGAGGACAAGGGCAGCTCCCGCCTTTACTCTTACACCAAGCAGCAGAGAGAATCGCATAAGATGGTTAAGACTGTGAACAATTAAAGAGATGAAATTTTGTGTGGCTGTTTTTGCATTTGAAAATGATTTTGACAATGAGGAAGCATGGCCATATCCTTCAAATGACCCTTGTTCCCTCGTACTTGATAATTCCTTTGTAATTTAAAAGTGCGGTAATTTCTGGGTCAGCATAGGCTTCAAGAAAACATGACACATCAATCCCTTCGGCAAAAAGAACCAAATGACTGTGTGAGAAATACCTGTTCCTGCTCTGATCGCAGGAAAACGACTATGTATTTCAAGATGTGGCATAACAGATAAGTTACACAGAAAGTAAAGGTGAACCTAAAACGGCCAAGGTTCATGAAAACATTCTGATCTGGAATTTTAGGCAAAGCACAGGATATAGGCAAACTAACTCAAGTGAAAAAATACTAATAAAAGCACATTATGCATCAAAATAAAGACTGATAACTTTGTTTTACAACTATGTGTCTCCCCAAAAGACTTTCCTAACAAAGCTGGAAATGTATTCTAATCCCAACAGTGTTGACTTCAAGATGATTCCTCTGCAAGGTGTTCGGTGATTCTGCAGACCTTCAGCAGTAAAAGGAGCCTAGGTGTAGTCTTACCTTACACAACGGTCTTGCATTGTAGGAAAGACAGTTTAACTCTAAATGTCTTTGCTGACTGGCTCTATCCCAAGAACCCGTTAAGCCAATCTCCACTTTAAAACTAACCTGCCTTATTTTCCTGGGCACATAATAATCTACCTCCCAAAATACCCACATCAACCTGGAAAACCAGCTACTCCCTCAAACTTCTCAGGTATTTCTGCTGACAAAACTGTAAGAAACACAAAACCCCACATATTGTGTGATTACATTTACATGAAATGCCCAGCATAGGCAAATCAGAATAGACAGAAAGTAGATTTATTGGTTACCTAGGGCTACAGGAAGTAAGAGGAAACAGGGAGTGACTGCTAAGGGATGTGGAGTTTCTTTCTGGAGCAATAAAAACCTTCCAAAATTGATTGTGGTAATGGGTACACACTCTGTGAACATACTAAAACCACTGAATTGTATACTTTTCATGAGTGAATTGGATGGTATGTGAAATATATCCCAAAAAGCTATTATTAAGAAAACTATAAAAGCTTTTTCATATCTACCCATTTGGGTTTCTAGAATAGAAGAAAAAAGGAGAAAATAATATAGCTCATCTTAAATATAAAGGGAAATCCAGTGCCACAAGCAAAGTATCACCTTCCTTTTGTATTCAAATTTATTTTGGTTGCCCCTGTAGGGTGAGGGTGGACAGGCAGGAGGATTTGTTATCTGAATGGGGAAAAAAAAGTCAAGTACTTCACATTTCACAGAACCTAACATGTGTAAGAAAATATGTCTAAAATTCTAAGTTCTGTGTTAAGCCAGAAACTCTAGGAATTTGTCCTAGCAGCGATACTAGCACAAAGGGAAAATTATTTACGTACAAAATCATCGCTGTAGTACTACTGGTAAAGAAAAGACTGGAAACAAATTAAATATTTATCACTAGAGGACTGATTAAGTTGTAGTCAGTCAAATAATGGGATAGAATGCATCCATAAAAAAATAAAAAAGCTTTTTAAGAACTATTATGGAATACATTCTAAGATCTGCTGTTAGGTAGAAAGCAAAGTGACAATGTGTACAGAATTCAACCATTTCTGTACAAAAGGGAAAAGCACACTCATAAAATATTTCTGGAAGGATACACAAGAAACTCATGATATTGGTTGTTTCTGGAAATGGGGAAAGATGAGAGAAGAAAGTTTTTATTCTGTATCTTTTTGTACCTTTTGAACTTTGACCCATGTGATGTATTATCTATCAAATATAAATTTTTAAAATGTAAGTTGAAAAAAGTCTGTGATAAGGGACGTGGTCTTTTAAAATAGACCAGCCTCTTTTAGAGCAAAGAATGTAAAAAGAATTTGCAATCAAGTGTTATAGAATGACCACAAATGTTTCTATTTTCTTCCTCTTGAACTACTAAAGTAAAAACTGAGGAGTAAAAAGGGTATAAACCGGGTGCCTGGGTGGCTCAGTGGGTTAAAGCCTCTGCTTTCGGCTCGGGTCATGATCCCAGGGTCCTGGGATTGAGCCCCACATCGGGCTCTGTGCTCATCAGGGAGCTTGCTTCCCCCTCTCTATCTCTGCCTGCCTCTCTGCCTACTTCGGTCTCTCTCTGTCAAATAAATAAATAAATAAAATCTTTAAAAAGAAAAAGGGTATAAACCCAAAGACAAGAATAAAGAGAACAGGACAGGTGTCAAAGGCTGAGTCTGTGTAAAGAGAACGAAGATGGAACCACATAATGACACATATTCAATACGGCTGTTAAATCATTTGGAAGAAGTGAGCAATAATTACATAGAAAACTAAACAAATGGATAAGGAAGACTGAACTAGGCTCAGCAATGAATAATACCCAAATAGTCAGCAGTAAATACAGCCTAATGAGGGAGCCAAAAATCGATGCGGAAATGGCAGGAGGGGTAGGACACGGGTGTGCATGTGTGTGTACATGTCTACATGAGTTAAATCCTCATCCAACATACAGAAAATGAGTAGATAATGCCCAAAGTTTTTTAAATCAAAAGAAATACGGGATGCCTGGCTGGCTCAATCAGTGGAGCATGTGACTCTGGATCTCAGGGTTGTAGATTCAAGCCCCATGTTGGTGTAGATATTACTTAAAAATAAAATCTTTAGGGGCACCTGGGTGGTTCAGTGGGTTAAAGCCTCTGCCTTCGGCTTAGGTCATGATCCCAGGGTCCTGGGATGGAGCCCCACGTCAGGCTCTCTGCTCGGCAGGGAGCCTGCTTCCCTTCCTCGCTCTTTGCCTGCCTCTCTGCCTACTTGTGATCTCTCTATCGAATAAATAAATAAAATCTTAAAAAAAAAATAAAATCTTTAAAGGAAAAAAAAAGAAATACATGTGAACATTTTATTTATAAATGGGAAGGCAATCACTAAAAGAAACTATTTAAAAAGGGGTGGGAAAGGAATGGTTATCTTTGGGGACTGGAACTGTGATGGGGAAGAAGCAGGGCAGGAGATAAGCTTTTTGACTCATTACAAACTATGTTCAAAGTAATTAATGAAAGTAAGTTTATTTTAAAAACTAGAAAGAAGATAAAAAGCCTATTAACGTACAAAGGAAGCACGGTGAAAGAACACTGATGCGTAAGAGAAGAGGTCAGGCACAGGAGACTTTTCCTTTGATTACAGAAAAATCATCACTGATCTGTACCTGTCCTCTCTTGCAGCTCGATGATACAAAGATACGAAAGGCTTAAAACCTGAAGAGAAGGAAAATACCCTTCCTTAGCAGGGTACTTCAGTTGTTACATTTGAGACCTTTCATTATGATGAAAGCCAACAATAATTTCAGCTCCAAGAATCCAGGAAGTTGCACAAACTGGGGAAGTTGGTTATTAAATCAAGGAAGTGTGGGAAATTCAACTGGATGGCTGGTCTGTCTTTGTAATTACAGTAAATGGCAATGTCTAGATACCAATTTGACGTTAAGTTTCTCTACAGCTCCAAAGCTGTGCTAAGTGTGGACAAGCCCCAACAAATTTATAAAGATTCAATATGAGTGAGTGTTATCCAGGCCTGAAGAAAAAACAGGGTTAGACTAATAAACTGTCACAGTTAACAACTAAAGATCTGGGAGAGCCATCCCTAGGGTTTATCTCTTTAAGTCAGGATCTAAATAATACCTTCGAAGTGTGTCTGGGTGGTGTAGCCAGTTAATCTTCTGGCTCATGTCATGATCTCAGGGTTGTGAGATCGAACCCCATGTCAGGCTCAGCATGGAGTCTGCTTAAGACTCTCTTTCCCTCTATCCCCCATGTTCTTCCTTGCTCTAATAAATTAATAAATCTTTAAATAATAATCATAAATTCAAATACTAAAATAAGGCCAATGTATTTTGCTTAAATTGTTCTCTATTTCCTGTTTTTTGAGGGGAAATGTTAAAAGGAGTGCATCTATATTTGCTCATAGTTAACTATACTTGCTGGAAACCATGTGGATCACAAATTATTACAATAAACAAATACCTAATAGCAAAGATGGTAGTAACATTCTGAATATTTAATGAGTGTTTTCAACATGCCAGTGTTTTCAACATGTTCTAAGCAATTTTAATGCATTCATCCATTTAATGCTCCCAAGAGTCCTTTCAAGTAGGTATTATTATTATTCCTAATTTTATGAAAGGAGAAGCTAAGGAACAAATGGGTAAAAAATATGAGCCATGATATTTGGCACATGGCAGAGCAGAATGCAAACCTGCACTCAGCTATGCCATGGGCCACCCCCCGGCAACAGTGCCTGGAAGAAAGTAACTGCTGGAATAATACTAGCTTTGCAAATCCTAACTCCAAAGATAGCAGACCTTACATTTTCAAGTATATGGTCTCGGCCTTACTCCATAAAATATATTTTTTACTGAACTCCAAGGTCAGAGGAAAGAGAGGCACTCTGCACTCTGCATTCCATAAGAGAAAGGCCAGAATTCTCTAGACTCTAGTGAGTCTAGTGGGGCCTCATAGGGACTGCTTCATTCTTACTCAGTATCTTTATTTAGCCCGTCACAAAGAGAGGTGAGTGATGTTAATGAAATTCACAAATGATTCTAACTCGAGATGCTGCTGACATTAGTGGTAACTGAGGAGCTGTACGAAAGGAAATTGAGAACTTGGATTTTGAGGAGTTCCAGTTTTTAACCAGTGATCCTCAAACACCTCTATTCTACTTGATACTGCAAGCCCCCTAGATCTCTTATTCTACCCTCCCCAAATGCGCAAAATCCAAAATATCCCTCAAAAGCTTAGAGTCCACTTTGTCAGAGCTGCCTCTATCAAACTCCTGCGGGCGACAGAGAGGAAAGGGTAAGGAAGAGAACGGAGGAAAACGGAGCCTCCAGAAGCCGCCACCATCAAGGGTTCTGTTCTATGTGCAGAAATATGAACAAAGCTGCCTGAATACTGGCTGAAGGCAGAAATGAGGAAGGAAGGACAGGAAAACAGCAATTACCTCTGCTTTCGGGGTAATCACTGCCCTACGCATTCCAAGAAACCCACATTTCAGCTGTTCCGGGGTGAGAACTAAAGAAGCAGGATGTTATTCATTTAATTCTCTTTACGTAGCTTTCCAAGAGTAAAAAAGGACATTAACATTCTCTTTATTTATTTTTTTTTGGAAGATTTTTATTTGAGAGAAAGAGCGAGCACGGGACAGTGCAAGAGAGCACAAGAGTACAAGCAGGGTGGGGGGAAGAGAGCAGCAGGCAGAGGCAGAAGTTGAGAAGCAGGCTCCCCGCTGAGCAGGGACACCCCACCCCCCCACCGCCCCGGACTTGGGACTCGATCCCAGGACCCGGGGATCATGACCTGAGCTGAAGGCAGACATTTAACCGACTGAGCCACCCGGGTGTCACAACGTTCTCTTTATGATATCAAACATTTACCGGTAAAAAAGAAAAAAGGGCCTTCCGATTTCCCATAAAATAGTGAGTAGTTCTCTTTTAGCTGACTCTTGCTAAGAAAATAAAACTCTTGGGGCATCAGTGGCTCAGTGGGTTAAAGCCTCTGCCTTTGGCTCAGGTCATGATCCCAGGGTCCTGGGATCAAGCCCCACATTGGGCTCTCTGCCCAGCAGGGAGCCCGCTTCCCCCTCTCTGCCTGCCTGCTTATGATCTCTGTCAAATAAATAAAATCTTTAAAAAAAAAAAAAAAAAAACTCTTTACATCTCCTAAAGACCCCAAGATGGGTGGTCCTGGTGGGAGGAGTACAAACTAAACTGCAGACTCATTTTTGCCAAAGTTTTCTACCAGCATTTCACCCAAGCATATGTGAAGAGAAACTGCAAAATCAGCAGAGTGGACTGATGCGTCAGGCTCTCCTTCGTCTGAGGGAGCCAAAGCCTCCCCGGGGAGTTGTCACCTGGCCTGCAGCTGAACAAGACAGGGCTGATCTTTCACGTTCTCCAGTGTCTCAGGACTAGGAGACTTGCTCTGTGCTTTGGGCACCAAGCAGTGACACAGGCAAGACACGAATGCTAATGAAATTGCTCCTTTTTTCCTGCGTTAAGCCTAGCACCAGCCCTGATGACAGGATTAGGTGAGTCTCTGTGATAGGCACTCCAGGCTAGGACTTGCTTAGAAAGTGTCTGTTGTTAAGTCAGTAACCATGACATGTAGAGCTTAAACTGTAGTTTCATATGGAAACCAGGCAGAGCTACTATAAATTTAACCCAGAGAACCCTTTTCCCCTGATAAGGGCACAGACACACACAAATACTCCACCTATAAACCTAGGCGTGGGCCTTCTAGGAGTCCACACAGCCCTCAGGTTAAAATCCCCACGCTAAGCAGGGCACCCATAAAGGGGAAAGGAGAAACCTTTAAAAAGTTTGCTTGCACAATCAGAAGAACGTTTTCCCCTGGTGGCATAAATAATACATGGTCACGCTGAAAGATTCAAATACTAGAGAAAAGCAAAAGAATAAAGTAAAATAAAAATCACCTTTGGGGGTATGGGAGCATTGAGGACTTAAGGGGAGAAAATCTCTCTTTAAGATAATGAAAGATGTAGGGACGCCTGGGTGGCTCAGTTGGTTAAGCGGCTGCCCTCGGCTCAGGACATGATCCCCAGCGTCCTGGGATCGAGTCCCACATCGGGCTCCTTGCTCGGCAGGGAGCCTGCTTCTCCCTCTGCCTCTGCCTGCCTCTCTGTCTGCCTCTCTGTCTGCCTGTGCTCGCTCGTTCTAACTAATAAATAAATAAAATCTTAAAAAAGAAAAAAAAAGATAATGAAGATGTAAAATTAATTGCAGTGATAGATGCAGAACTATGTGAATACACTAACAGCTACTGTATTTTACACTTAAAAAGGGCATACTGTATGGTATACGAATTATATCCCAGGTAAACAGTTTTTTTTTTTAATCACCTGAAGTCAACAAACATTTTCATGCTCTCTCATTCATACACCATTTCCTGAGTCACACACACACATATACACACATACACACACTCTCTCTCTCACACAGTTTTTATTGTGGACAACTTTATTTTAACAGCTTTCTTTTTAAAGGGAGGGTGGAGGGGCCCCTGGGTGGCTCAGTCAGTTAAGCGTCTGCTTACAGATCAGGTCATGATCCCAAGGTCCTGGGACAGAGTTGGAGTCTGCTTCTTCCTCTACCTTGGCCTGTCTCCCTCCCACTTGTGCACTCTCTCTCTGAAATAAATAAATATTTTTTTAAGAAAGGGAGGATGGGGGGCACCTGGGTGGCTCAGTGGGTTAAAGCCTCTACTTTCGGCTCAGGTTATGACTCAGGGTCCTGGGATCCAGCCCCGCATCGGGCTCTCTGCTCAGCGGGGAGCCTGCTTCTCCCTCTCTCTCTGCCTGCCTCTCTGCCTACTTGTGATCTCTGTCAAATAAATAAATGAATAAATAAATCTTAAAAAAAAAAAAGAAAGGGAGGATGGGGGAGTTTATCGCCCCAGATGACATCGCTTTTACACTAGATAATTTGAGGTGGTCCAATAATAACACTGAACACTTCAATAGGAATATTATAAGTAATAGCAATAAGGATGATAGAAAGAAAAATAATTTCTTTCAAATTTTACTTCAGTTAAAAACGCGGAGGACGCCTGGGTGGCTCAGTGGGTTAAGCTGCTGCCTTCGGCTCAGGTTATGATCCCAGCTTCCTGGGATCGAGTCCCGCATCGGGCTCTCTGCTCGGCAGGGAGCCTGCTTCTTCCCTCCCCTCTCTGCCTGCCTCTCTGCCTACTTGTGTGATCTCTGTCTATCAAATAAATAAAATCTTAAAAAAAAAAAAAACCGTGGAGATAGGGAGGCATCTGGCTGGCTAGGTCAGTGGAGGACACAACTCTTGATCTCAGCGTCATGAGTTCAAGCCCCACATGGGTATAGAGATTACTAAAAAAAAAAAAAAAAAACCCTTTAAAAAAAGGTGGGGAGGGGCACCTAGGTGGCTCAGTTGATTAAGCCACTGCTTTCGGCTTAGGTCATGATCCTGGGGTCCTGTGATCGAGCCCCACATCGGGCTCCTTGCTCATGGGGGAGCCTGCTTCTCCTTCTCCCTCTACTTGCTACTCTGCCTGCTTGTGCTCTCTCTCTCTTCCAAATAAATAAATAAATTTTATTTTAAAAAAAGGGGGGGAGAGGAGTAAAAAACCCAAAAAAAACCCAAAACCTAAATCAGTTATGTAAGAATATATAGAAGTACTCTGCAGCTATGACATAAATCATGTTTGGAAAACATCTTTAAATAAAGGCAATGGAAAAAATTCTTTCATGCATTCACCTATTAATAGATTATGTACTTTGTGCCAGGTACTGTTACTAAGTGATACAAATATAATAGGACAGTGCCTGTCTAGAGAAAGAGACAAATTAGCCAAAGATTATAAGACAGTGTGGTTGAGGTGCGCCTGGGTGGCTCAGTCACTGTCTTCGGCTCAGGTCAGTCCTAGGATGCAGCCCCGCATCTGGCTCCTTGCTTAGCAGAGAGCCTGCTTCTCCCTCTGCCCCTTCCCCTACTCATGTTCTCTCTCAATCTTAAAAAAAAAAAAAGTGTGGTTGATAGTGCAAATTGGGAATAATGACAGCTTAGGGAGGGAGGAGTCAAAAAAGGGTGTAGGGCAGGGTAAGGAGCAGGAAAGGTGTGCTGCAGAAGGCACTAGGTTCTGCAACTACGAACTACATCTGGGCCCAAGAACTAACAGCATAATTATTCAGTATGGAAAAAGTTCCAGAGAAGTTTTAGCTGGAACTACACTAGGCACCCACCTCCTACTTACAGTCTTAGGGTAGATTCCCCAAACAGAAATAACTAGCTCCAAAGGCATAAACATTGCAAAGCGGCATTCCAAAAATGTCCCCATTAGTTTTCTTACCAAGAGCGATCAAGGGTGCCTCGGTGAGCACTGGGTAGTCTCATTTAAAAAACAAAACTGTGTTTTTTGAAATGTCACAAAAAGTTACATTTAATTATTTTAATCTACCTTTCTTTGCTTATTAGAAAAGTCAAATATTTTACCAAAATTATATTATTTTTACTCCTCTACCATGAATCGCCTATTTATTTTTACCCATTTATGTACTGGATATTTTTATCAATCTCTATGAGTGCTTTATGTAGTGAAGGCATTAACTGTTTGTCCCTTCTGTAAGAAACAGGTTTACTGAGATAGAATTCCCATGCCATAAAATTCACCATTTTATTTATTTATTTTTAAGATTTTATTTATTTATTTGACAGACAGAGATCACAAGTAGGCAGGGAGGCAGGCAGAGAGAGAGAGGCGGAAGCAGGCTCCCTGCTGAGGTGAGAGCCTGATGCGGGGCTCGATCCCAGAACCCTAGGATCATAACCTGAGCCGAAGGCAGAGGCTTTAACCCACTGAGCCACCCAGGTGCCCCAAATTCACCATTTTAATGTGTGCAATTCAGTAGTCTTTACTATATTCACGTAGTTGTGCAACCAGCATCACTATTTAATTCCAGGACATCTGTATTACTTCAAAAAGAAATCTACCCATCAGCAGCCATTTTCTTTCTCCACCCAGACTCACCAGCTCTAGGTGACCTCAAATCTACTTTCTGTCCTTATAGAATGATGCTTGTGCTTTTTGTTGCTAATTTTTCTGTATTACATTTTGCATTTTAATAAGGCTGTTTTTGACATAAATGAGTTTTAAACTTTTAAGAGACCAAATCCATTAATCTTTCCTTTTTGACTTCTCCATCAGAGGCTAAATATTATCTCTGTGTGTTACACCCAGCCTAATTTTTTCCTTTCTACTTTCTGGTTCATTAATTCTCTCTTCAGGTGTGTCGTTGCAAAACCCATCCACTGAGTTTTTAATTTTACTTATTTTATCTTTTTATTTTCAGACATTCTATTTGTCTTTTTCCAAATCTGCTGTCTCAGTTTTGGTTGTTTCCTATCCCTGAAGATATTTTCAAGCTTGTCTTGCATTTCTTTGACTATCCTAAACCTGGTTATTTCACAATTCGTGTGTAACAATTCTAATATCTAAAATTTTCTGGGATCTGGGATGCCTAGGTGGTGCAGCCATTTAAGCATCTGCCTTCAGCTCAGGTTATGATTCTGGGGTCAACAAGCCCCAAGTCAGCTTCCCTGCTCAGTGGGAAGTCTGCTTCTCCCTCTCCCTCTGCCCCCTGCCCCCTGCCAACCCCCACTCATGCTCTTTCTCTCTCATTCTCTCACATAAATGAAATCTTTAAATAAATAAAATAAAACCTTCTGGGATCTTGTTTCCTTGTGCTTGGGTATTTTGTGACTATGTATTGATTATTGTTCATAATGAAACATTAAATAAGTATTATGAGAGGAGTGAATGGGGAGTTATTGCTTAATGGTTATACATTTCTGTCTGGGGTGATGAAAACGTTTTGGAGGGGTGCCTGGGTGGCTCAGTCAGTTAAATGACCAACTCTTGGCTTCTGCTCAGGTCATGATCTTGGGTTCAGGGGTTCAAACCCTGCACTAGGCTCTGCACTCAGGAGGAAGTCTGTTTTGGATTTTCTCTCTCCTTCTCTCTCTGCCCCTCCACCTGCTCATGCATGTACATGCTTACTTTCACTCTCTCTCTTTCCCTCAAATAAATGAATCTTAAAAAAATTTTGGAAACAGTTATGACACAACATTGTGCATATATATGGTTAAAAGAGCAAGTTTTATGTTATATATATTACCATGATAAAAATGTTTTATTACTAAAAAATTAAAAAATAAAAAGAAATTGTTGGGGGGGGTTCTTTGGGGTTTAGGATGAAGGTGCCTTCCTCCATAGGAGATACCCTTTTGTTTCTACAAGATACCCACATACATTACCACTACAGAAATTTTAAACTCTAGGGCATCTGGGTGGCTTAGTTGGTTAGGCATCTGACTCTTGATTTTGACTCAGGTCAAGATCTCAGGGTCAGAAGATCAAGCCCTGTGGCAGACTCCATTCGGGACATGGAGCCTGCTTAGGATTCTCTCTCCTTCTCCCTCTGCCCCTACACTGCCCAACACCCAAACTCTCTTCAAAAAAAAAAAAAAAGAAGAAGAAGAAGAAATTTTAAACTCTAATTCCCTGCTTGAAATTTCCTAGATCCCAATAATGCAAATTTGCAGAAGATGTAGTCATTCAGTGATTACAACATCTCAGGGCCAGGTTTTCTTTCCTTCCTGCTTCCTCTGCTTAGTGCCAAGACAATGCCCTCTCCTCTGATCTACCTGAAGGTATATTTTTTAAAATAGATTTTTATTTATTCATTTGACAGAGAAAGACACAGTGAGAGAAGGAATACAAGGAGGGGGAGTGGGAGAGGGAGAAGCAGACTTCCCCTTGGGCAGGGAGCCCAATGTGGGACTCGATTCCAGGGCTCTGGGATCATGACCTGAGCCAAAGGCAGACACTTAATGACTGACCCACCCGGTGCACCCCCCCAAAAGTGTATTTATTTGGGGTCTAAGCTTAAAGTTGGAGGTCTTTTATTACACTCCTCACTTCAAGTTGGGTTTGGGCTTTCATCTCTGCAACTCACCCTTCAAAGCCTAGGAACTCACAGCTTAATTTCATCAAATGCCTTCAGGGAAAAATGAAGGTTCTTATGATCAGTTTACCTTTCAGGATCCTGTCTTTTTCTTAAGATGCTGGTTTGGTACATCTGTGCTTTCTTGTTCATTCTTTAATGCTTTTTAAATATTTTTAAATGTTACCCTACATAATGATTGTTTTCAGCTGAGTTGTCTTGTCATTACCAGAAATGGAAGGCATAAATACATTTTCTTCTGGGTTTGCCAAGTTTGATTTTAAAATTTAATGTCTTAATTCACCTGACAAATACGGTACATGTTGATGTTTCTTTGTTATTAGTAATGGTTAGCATATCATATTTTCCATAAATTGTTATCCTACAAAAGCATCTTTACTCCTGAGGTCTCCCCCCTTTAAACTGCCGTCTCACTGAGCTTAACGTGAATTGAAGTTATTTTCACATTTTATAATTTTTGACCCACTGACCTAACTGATCCTCTCAGCAACCTAATAAGTGTTACATGTCTCGGCTCCTAATACATGCTGCTGAGAGATCAAACATGCTGTGCCACTAGAGAAGCATAGTTAAGAGAAGAGCAGGGTGGCTCCCTGAGCTGTCAATTTCCTTGTATGTCCTTGTTACGAACAGCATCAGGACAGACACATCCGGATGAAATTTTGCTACGGATTTAACCATTTCGTTGCTGAATTGCAAAGCAAGAAACAATGAACATGTTCAATTTTATCTGATTAGAATTCTCAGAGTTAATAATTTTGCAAACTGAATCTCTTTATAAACTAAATATAGAAAAGTTATTATTATGGTCTGGTTTCTAAGCAACCATTTCATTAAGAAAAGCTCCACTTGGGAAAAACATCTGTTTGTCAGTAAGGTTTCTGCTGTCATCATATGATTTCATAATGAAAAAGCCATGGTCACCCTGTGCCTCAGTAATCCCCAGTTGTGAAAAAGTCAACAGGGGGTACTACAACAGAGGGAGCCATCTGTTTCAATCTCTGCTAGTCCCGGAACCTTGTTACCATGAAACAAGTCAGTTTTTCTCAACAGCCACATAATTTTAAAACATTATCTTCTGATTACAAAAGCAATAAATGTTCATACCATAAAATGTGAAAAATACAAGAAAAAAGGCATGAAGAAGAAAATATAAATCACTTGAGTTTTCAACACCATATTAGATCTCATTTCAAAAATGGATTCTACTGCTAAAAAAAACTATTTGAAAACCACTGGCCACAATTAACTCCATATGGGTTTTACCTTCTTCATCTGCAACGAGGATGTTTTTCATAATGGTTAAGGGCTATGTGTTGAAACAGAGCTTGTAGATTTATAGAGATAGACATTTGTTGTTGCTTTAAAAGCAACAGAAATGGGGCGCCTGGGTGGCTCGGTTGGTTAAGCGACTGCCTTTGGCTCGGGTCATGATCCCAGAGCCCTGGAATCGAGTCCCGCATTGGGCCCCCAACTCCATGGGGAGTCTGCTTCTACCTCTGACCTCCCCTCTCATGCTCTCTCTCTCAAATAAATAAAATATTTTTAAAAAAATAAATAAAAGCAGCAGAACCTTGTTTTCACATGAAATCTTTAGAGGAGACTCAATGAAATAGAGAAGAAAGCAGAGTCCTCTAGTTAGAGTGGGGTTGACTGGTGGACCGAGCCCACCCAGCCTACCCCCTTCTTCACTGATATTAGGGTCCTATACAACATAGGCATTCATGTGGGCCTTATTGCCTATAGGCTCCTCCCTGCCACACTACTGTGCCTTTGCTATTCCCTCCGTCTGGGGTACTCTTCCCTCCCTTCTTTACTAGGCTCATTTGTAATCACCCACCAGACCTCAGCTTAGAGGTCACTTTTTTCTTCCCCTCTCTGTCAAGCGAAATGTCCCTAATACAGGCTTTCATACCATGCTGAACTTTTTCTCCACAGCACCCATCAAAGCCACATTTCACCTCTGTTCATGAATGAGTGGATTATGACCTGCCTTCCACCATCTCCTCTCCTCCCCACCATCAAATGTAAATTCCATGAAGGTAGGGAATGACTTTCTCAGCAATGCTGAGCACAGCACCCTCACACACAGTACATGCTCGATAAATATGAATGAATGAATAAACAAACATTTTAAACCATTAAGAAAAAAAGTCAATGGCCAAGGATATTTCACCATTCTTTTTGCCTTTATCCAAAGTCAGGTTACCAGTAATGGAAAATAGAAGTTGGACATCAAGTGCAAACCTGCTTTCAAAAACAGACTTCCCCTAAGAAAGAAAACTTTAGCAATCATGCCCTGGCAGGTGGACACGAGGAATGACCTAATTAGGTCTTTGGTAGCTCAGTCCCTGAGGCTCAATTCATTCCCAACCTTCCAGCTTCCTGGGGGACAGCAGAGACACCACAAGGTCAGGAAAACTGAGCACAAAGGTCTAACGTAATACTCTAAAGATGAGTTGCTAAAACTGTATGGACACCATTTACACGCACTTTTCCTAAGTACACTGCCCAAGATCTCGACGTGACCAAAGAAGGAGAAACTGATGCTTCAATCAGTTAAAAACATTAAACTTATGACTCAGCAACAAAATGAACTATGTCAGGGTTAATAAAAAATATAATTGGGCTTATTAAGTGTGTGAACAGTTTCAAGGATCATCTTAATCACATCTGGTGAGATTACGAACTTTAATTTGTATTTGAAATAAAGGGGCACACAGGTTGTGTGCTGTCTGGTTTGAGAAAGAAGAGCAAGGGCAGGGCACCCCTCTACCCACTACCTCAGAGCAGTCCCAGTAAAACAGATGGATTCCTTCTAAGAGTCAAGTAATATCATACTTAAACATAAGTCTAAGGAGGAACTTGCTATTTTACTTGGGAGTTCTCTCACTATTCATCTTCCTTAATTTGCCTTCAAATTCCAACCTTCCTAAAGATAGGGTGGCTCCAGGGCAAAATTTAAATAGCTGTTCTGTAGAGAAAGTACTTACACCTTCTTAATAGCTTGTGAAGTTGACATCGAAACAACTGACTATCCCACGGTATCTCACAACTACTTTCTTGGTACTGAATCCTGCCTTTGTGACTGCTGGCGTACATGAATCGGAGGTAAATGAGCCCTGGAAACCAAGAAGTTAAGAAGTATTTACACGCTTAGCTGAAAATGTCAAGATCTACTGGTTCCAGGACTTCATGTATTGTCTGTGAGAGCAAACGCCATGATAATGTGAGAAAACGGAATGGAGAGAGAAGGGAAGTCCAGAGGAGGTAGAGAACTTGGCTCTGGAGTTGACTCCAGTCTCCATCCCTCACTGGTTGGCCTTTTATTGGTAACAGCTTGGAACTGTGATTTCTCTGAAAAATGGGGAGATGGAAGACATGGACTCACGGTGCTGTGGTGAGGAGCAAATGAGATAATGTAAGCTACATCTGATACGTACTGGCACTCAATAAATCATGAGTGAAAACAAGAACAAAGGAAGCATAAGTAATAGCCATCAACAGGCATGATACTCTCAAATCCAGGAAGCCCAGCACAAAGACATTAGTGATGGAGTACAACAATGCAAGCCTCTCAAGGCTCCCTAGAGCCCACACAGAGCAGCTTGGATGCCTTGCCTTGGCATTCCAACAGCTTCTGTATTCCCGTCCGATCCCACTCCTCCTCTTCATGCTCACTCTGCTTCACTAACAACTTGAACTGCTTATCTCCCTCTGTTCTTGCCCCACTCCTGCACATCCTCCTCCTGCCTCTGCTTTTCTTTCAGACTTGACTCCCTCACCCTAGCTCCGCTCATCTAAATCCTGTTCATTCATCCTTCAGAGTCCTAGGGGCTCCATGAAAACTACTATACTGAATTTTTAAAGTTTATTATTGTGTTTTTAAAAGTGCAGAATTCAGTGCTTTTTGGAGTATTTACAAGGTTGTGCAATGATGACCAATATCTAATTCCAAAACATTTTCATCACTCATGTCTATTATCAGTCACTCTGACCACAGTCCTTTCCTCCCATCATCTGGCAACCACTGATCTACTTTCTATCTCTATGGCTTTGCCTATTCCTGACATTACCTATAAAGGGAATCATTCACTATGTGGCCTTTTGTGTCTGGCTTCTTTCATTTACCATGTTTTCAAAGTTCATCCATTTTATAGCATGAATCAGTACTTTATTCCTTTTTATTGACAAATAATATTTCATTGTGTAAGATATACTACATTTTAGTTATCCATTCATCAGGTGGTGAATATTTAGGCTGTCTTTACTGTTTGGCTATTATGAATATGGCTGCTATGAGCATCCATATATAAGCTTTTGTATGGACATACGTTTTCATTTCTCTTGGGTGTATCTCTAAGTGGAATTGGTGGGTCATATGGTAACTATGTTTGACTTTTTGAGAGCTGCCAGACTGCTTTCCAGAGCAGCTGCACTATTTTACAGTTTCCACCAGCAGAGTATGAGGGTTCCGATTTCTCCACAGCTTCGTCATTTATATCATTTTAAAGTAAGTTATTTTAAAATGTCATTTATTGGAATCAGAAATGCAACAAATAGCAAAAGCTCTATACAGAAAGCTCCATGTTTACCTGACTCACAATCTCTGCGGATACAGTGCTGAAACAATCATGATCATCAGCAGGAAGAGAGGCTGGCAGTGTGAGTCACAAACACTCACATTCCACTAATGCAAGATGAATTTCAAAGATACACATAAGGGTTGCTTAAAAAAATAATACTGTACACATTGCCAAATGAGCACACACACACACACACCCTGAGCAAACATGAGATCAGCATATTATTAAGTTACAGAAAGGGCTGATTTATAGTGAAACCATTTCCCACATACATGTATGTGTATATATACATACATGTATGTGTATATATATACATATTTCACCGGGGCTGCAGTAAGAGGGAACAGTGGACTGAGACTCCCTATGGAATGGATCTCTACCATACTTCCGACTTTCGCAACTGTACCAAAGTAAATTATTCATCTATAAAAGGATTATCATATCTGCTTTTATTATATTTCAGGATTGCTGACAGAGTCAAAGCTTTCTAGATAATTAATCATTATTCAATTTTAATAAATATTACGGATAATCATAATCATAATATCTGTTTTTAATCTTAAAAGCACAAAAATAGAGCCAAGTTCTAACCACTATTTCAGAAGTTCTAAAGAAGTAACCAAGTGTACTGGAGAGAAAAAAATATTTGGAAGACATGAACAAGGGTTCAAGTTGCTTGGTATGTCGTCTTAGAAAAAAGACTTCTGGGGCGCCTGGGAGGCTCAGTTGGTTAAGTGTCTGCCTTTGGTACAGGTCATGATCCCAGGAGCCTGGGCTTACTCAGCAGGAAGCCTGCTTCTCCCTCTCCCTCTGCCTCTGCCTGCTGCTCCCTCTGCTTGTGCTCTCTCTCTGTCAAATAAATAAATAAAATCTTAAAAAAGATTTCAGCTATCTAAATCTCAGAATGCTTAGTTATCAAGTGGGAATCTCTTCACACTTTCAAATTAACTCACAGAAGATCATGGACCTAAATGTAACTGTGAAAACTATAAAACTCATGGAAGAAAATGATGTAAGTAAATCTTTATTAGCTTGGGTTATGCAGTGATTTCTTAGAAATGACAGCAAAAGTGTAAGCTATAAAGAGAAAAACTGGTAAGCTGGACTTTATCAAAAGTAGAAAGTTAAAAAAAAAAAAGTAAAAGGTTTTGTGTTTCAAATGCACCATTAGTAAGAGAAAAGACAACCCACAGATATTTTCTGCCATTCATATACTGAATAAAGAACCTGTTTCCAGAATATAAAGGAACTCTTACAACTCAATAAAAAGACAAAATATATAAATCAAAAATGAGCAAAGAATCTAAATAGACATTTTTCCAAAGAAGATAAAGACATGGGCAACAAGCTCAAAAAAAGATGCTCAGCATCATCAGTCATTAGGGAAATACAAATCAGAATCACAATGAGATACCACTGCTCACCCAGTAAGATGGCTGTAATAAAAAAGACAAGAGTAAGTATTGGTGAGGATGTAGAAACGTTGGAACCCTCCTATATTGCTGATGGGAAAGTAGAATGGGGCAGCCACTTTGAAAAACAGTTTGGCAGTTCCTCAAAAGGTTAAACAAAGAGTTATGATATGACCCAGCAATTCTAATCCTAGGCATAAGCCCATGAGAAATGAAAACATATGTACAAAGACTTGTACATAAATGTTCATAACAGGGACGCCTGGGTGGCTCAGTTGGTTAAGCGGCTGCCTTTGGCTCAGGTCATGATCCCAGCGTCCTGGGATCAAGTCCCACATCGGGCTCCTTGCTCAGCAGGGGGCCTGCTTGTCCCTCTGCCTCTGCCTGCCACTCTGTCTGCCTGTGCTCACTCTCTCTGACAAATAAGTAAATAAAATCTTAAATAAATAAATAAATGTTCATAACAGTGTTATTCATAATAACCTAAAAGCAAAAGCAACCCAAATATGACATCAACTTATGAATGGACAAAGTGTTGCTAATCTATACGGTGGGACATTATTCAGCTATAAAAAGGACTAAGTACCAATCCGTGCTTAACATGGACGAATTCCAAAAATATGCTAAGAGAAAGGAGCCAGACATAAGACCATACATTGATTATATGACTCTTTACATGTAACATCTCAAATAGGCAAATGCATCAAGACAAAAAGTAGTTTAGTAGTTTCCAGGGGCTGAGGGTAGCAGGAATAGAAATTCACTAATACTGGATATGGAGGTTCTTTTTGAGATGATGAAAGAGTTCTAAAATTAGATAGTAGTGATAGTTGCACAACTCTCAAAATACGCTAAAAACACTGAACATTTTAAATTAGGGAATTTAGGCATAAATTCAAATAAAAAGTTTAAAAAATAGGGACAATTTTCTACCTAGAATCACTTCAAGAATTTACCAAGACAGCATCTATGAGAGACATTTGCTAAATGCTCATTTGTTAATTAGGTGGTACAAAAACCAGGTCAGGACATAGAAGTAATCTTCCCATTTCAAGGACATAAATGGAGATGATAAACTTCACAAGACTGCATTCCAAATTTCAATGCCAGATCCAATTAGATGGTCCTTCAAGGGATAGAATTATTTTCAGCTAATGGTTTCCCAACTTACTTTATTTGAGGTAGAAATCTGAGAATGAGATAGGGAGTTCGCTTCTGACAAGTTAAGACTTGCAATCCTGCTCAGTTTGAAACTCTGTAAAAACAATTTCACCTTGTATCCACCTTCCTCCCCTTTTCCGGCCTTTTGCCTTCCCCTCCCCTTGGCTCTTTTGCCAGAAATGAAAATTCTTCTTTGGCGAGAAAGAGGGTAGAAGAGTTAGTAAGATCTGTTAGGGCATGTCAAGACGTCTAGGTTGTCCTCACTACACACACGGGTATACTTTCACCTCCCATGCTTGGCTCAGAGCCTAGGGTTCTGGGTTTTGGTTTGGTTTTTTTTTTTTTTTTTAACTTTTCCAATGACTATGGTAGTTTTCTCCAAAGATCCTTCTGACACTGACAGGGCTCACTTGGATCCCTGAAATGCATCTGTCTCTGGTGTTGCTTTCAAAATGTCCTTTAGGGGCACCTGAGCGGCTCAGAGGGTTAAGCCTCTGCCTTTGGCTCAGGTCATGGTCCCAGGGTACTGAGATGGAGCCCCACATCGGGCTCTCTGCTCAGCAGGGAGCCTGCTTCTCCCTCTCTCTCTGCCTGCCTCTGCCTACTTGTGATCTCTGTCTGTCAAATAAATAAATAAATACATTTTTAAAAATGTCCTTTAAATAATTTAAAACAACTGAGAGGATAAATGAGCAGATCTACAGTATGATAAATAACCTGACTACAGTATCTTACTAGAAGAATATCACTTATTTGTCATATTCATTATTGAACATCTATTTCAAAACTGAAATGTGAAAAATACCTCAAATATCTAGTATACACTATGGAACCCTCAATGACATATTTTAACTCCTATTTTGGAAAAGAGAGCTCCTACTTTTTACCTTATGTACTTCCCTGTCAATTAAATTTTTTAGAACAATGAAAATGCATTAATTTGTGCAACAATAATAATGCTTTAACAAAAAATGAAAAAAAGAATAACCTAAAAAGGAGAGACACTTACACTTAATGGCCATAGTCTAAGATTAGGTCTGCAATTTAGGAACTCTGGCTTGAAACTCAAACTCAGGAATTTGGTACATAATTCTCTGCCTAAAGAACTTGCTACTGAGTACCCACCTCAGAGCAGCTTCTGTGAGAACCAAATCAACCATCACTTTCTCAGTAGAACTAAAAGGAGATGCAGACCATCTTTCATAAAACTAAAATTTAACTCCTAGGGAATTTAGTTCTCAGACTGTTGTGATGCACAGATAATACACACACCAGAAATTCTTACATCAGGTATTGATAAGTATCTGTTGAATGAATGAATTTATTTACTTCCCCTCTGCTCTGCTGGTAGACTGCAAAGTTGGTGAGAAATGATAAAAGAAATCAAACTTATCAACAAATTAAGCAAAAGATACGTTGTAAAAGATACGTTGTAATTTTCACATGGAGACATTTAGACAGCCTAAAAAAAGAAACTTTAAACACAATTATGCGCATCACACACACCGTCTCCCACAACTAATTGCTACTCAAACTACAGCCCAATACTCCTTGTACTGCAGAACATTTCCAAGTAGCCTGGTCTTGTCTGACTGGAAGTCCAAAATGGCCTGGCTCCTGGCATGCTTTATGCCTGGGCAAATGACATTGGCAATGCAGGTGGGAAAATTCAGCTCCTTCCCTTCTTAATGGGAAATTCACCTAAGGCCTTGGCCTTTAAGTGCATGTTACAAACATCAAAACATCAATTAATTCAAACTTGTCCATTGTGGGGAGCTGAGAACAGAAATTACACCTCTACCTCCCATGTTCTTCATCGCCAAATTAGCTACTACGTGATTAGCACACCTATTAAAATTACTAAAAACAAACATAAAACCAACAGTTGTGATTTTTATAGCAGACCCTAGAGGCTAATGAGCTCAATGAGTTAATCAGCTAAGAAGATTATTCCAAACACCAATGTTGCCTCATGAGAACCATATACCTCCTCTTCTCCAAAAACCCTGTCCTTAAAAAAAAAATTAATCAATAAGAAATAGCTTCTTGGGGAGCCTGGGTGGCTCAGTGGGTTAAAGCCTCTGCCTTCAGCTCGGGTCGTGATCCCAGGGTCCTGGGATGGAGCCCCGAGCCCCACATGGCATTGGGCTTTCTGCTCAGCAGGGAGCCTGCTTCCCTTCCTCTCTCTGCCTGCCTCTCTGCCTACTTGTGATCTGTCTTTCAAATAAATGAATAAAATCTTGAAAAAAAAAAAAAAGAAATAGCTTCTTATCATAACAGTATGACAGCTTCTTGAGAAGAGTACCAGGTAACTTATTTTCTAAGACTTCTTAATTATAGAAATTTGAGGTTCTTGCCTCATTGATTTATCTTGCTTCCATAAGTACTATTCATTGTCCTGTGACTTCCTGAGCCCCCAAAGCTTAATTTATCTCAATTCCAGGCCTCTTTGCCCATTCACCCGCAGGTAGTTACTTTCTCTCTTGGAACCCTCTACTCTTTTGGCTTCTGCTCTCACCTACTTACCCTTTTATTGGGAGGTCATTTTGTCACCTCTGAGGAATCTTCTTTTTGTTTCTTAACCTAGGCATGACAACTCACTGTTTAAGTGTTTTGTATACAGTAGGTGCACAACAAACATTTGCTGAATAAAGAATGAATTCCAAGGCTCTGGCCTTTATCACCATATACTATCCCTTCTGCACTCTCTCTTAAGCTTTAACTACAGAACGTGTACAGAGCATACCCAAATTATGCCAAGAACTAAGTAGCCAAATAAGACCTATGCATGCCTCGGGCTCCCAGAGGACCTTGCCTTTTGCAGACAAATAGAACACATCAGTGCGAAGGACTGGATGACTGGCTTCGCTTCTTCACCTCTCCCTGAGTTCATGCCCTTTGCTCTATGTCCTAGCAGTTTGTCCCATTAAGGGAAACAGTATATTTCCCTGCCTTATGACTTTTGCTAGGTCACACTGACTTAGGTTAGCCAAGAGAATGAGGCAGAAGTGACAAGATGCTGATTCCAAGCTTAGGCCTGAAGAAGCCTCTTGCATTTATTCTTTACCTCTTCCACTTCTGTCCTCACCACAAGACGTCCTGGTTGGGCTGCTGGGCTGGGGATGACCAGGCAGAGGTGTGGCAGATGCGGCAGTGGGCCCACAGAGCTGCAGGGAGGAGCACCGCCGTCTGCCCAAACCCAGCCTACATCAGGTGAACTCCCTGAACCCCCATCTACAGATGCCTGAGTGATAACACACAACGGGTGTTTCAACTACTGAGTGTTGGAACAGTTTGTTACATAGCCATAACTAGCTGACAGAGTCTGCCTACTCAAACTTCAGATCTGAGAAGCCACTGCATCACCACATTACCTAGCAGTCTAACAGCAGAAGCAATAGTAATATGATGATGATGCTAACACTACATTCCTAACAGCTAACCCTACTTGAACACTTATTATGTGCTAAGCACTTTTTAAATTTTTTTTTAATTTTTCAAATGTCTTTTCAATGTTCCAGAATTCACTGTTTATGCACCACACCCAGTGCTCCATGCAGATTTTATTTCTGCACGGGAAAGAGCGAGAGACAGTGTGTGTGTGCGAGCAGGGAGAAGGGCAGGGGGAGGGGGAGAGAGAATCTCAAGCAGATTCCAGGCTGAGCGTGGAGCCTGATGCCACGCTCGATCTCATGACCCTGAGATCACAACCTGAGCTGACATCAAGAGTCAGACACTTGACCGACTGAGCCCCTAGGCACCCCTGTGCTAGGTACTTTCAAGTTATTAACTCATTTAATCTTAATATTAACCTCCCTTAATAGGCTTTTTATGATAGAACAGTTTCAGATTTACTGAGAAAATAGCACAGAGAGTTCTCATATATTCCACACCCAGTTACCCCTATTATTAACTTTTGCATTAGCGTGGTCCATTTGTCATAATTAATGAACTAAGAGTGACATTTTATTATCAGCTAAAGCCCATAATTTACTCAGATTCTCTTTGTTTTTCCTGAATGCCCTTTTTCTGTTCCAGAATCCTATCTACAACATTACATTTAATCATCATATCTTCTTAGGCTCTGACAATTTTATCCCTCCTCACCGTTATTAAATTCTAATTTTTCTGATAATAGTTTATTGAGATATAACTCACATATCATAAGATGTGCCAATTTAAAGTATACAATTCAATGGTTCCTACAATACTGACAGAGTTGTGCAATAATCATCACTGTCAATTTTAGAATGTTTTCATCAGCCCAAAAATCAATCCTTACCCTTCAGCTATTACCTCCCAATGTTCTCCCCTTGCCCACCAGCCCTAGGCAACTACTTATTTAGTTTCTGTCTCTGTAACTTTCCCTATTCCGGAAAAAAAGATTTCCCTATTTTGCATGTTTCTTATAAAGGAACGGTATAATATGTGGTCTTCTGTGACTGGCTTCTTCCACTTACAATGTTTTTCAAGGTTCAGCCCTTCCATAACATGTTTCAGTATTTCCTTTTTGTAAGGACTGAATAACATTCCACTGTATGGATAAAGTACAGTTTGTTTCCCCATTCATCAGTTGATAGATATCTGTGTTGTTTCCACCTTTTGGCTCATTCATGCTCTCTCTCTCTCAAAATAAATAAATAAAATCTTTTAAAAAAAGATTTGGAATCCACAAATTAATGGAGATGGGGGAGAACAAAGAATCACAAAAGAGGGGCACCTGGGTGGTTCAGTGGGTTAAAGCCTCTGCCTTCAGCTTGGGTCATGATCCCAGGGTCCTGGGATCGAGCCCCACATCGGGCTCTCTGCTCAGCGGGGAGCCTGCTTCCCCCTCTCTCTCTGCCTGCCTCTCTGCCTACATGTGATCTCTCTCTCTGTGCGTCAAGGAAATAAATAAAATCTTTAAAAAAAAAAAAAAGAATCACAAAAGAGAAAATTATTGCAAAAAACATTTTGATGAAAAAATACTATACACTATGAGATTCTTTTATGAGTCTTTATTTTTTTATTATTATTTTTTAAGATTTTACTTATTTAACAGAGAGAGCAAAAGCAAGGGGAGCAGCAGGCAGTGGGATAGGGAGAAGCATGCTCCCGCAGGGCAGGAAGCCCAATGTGGGGCTCTATCCTAGGACTCATGACCTGAGCCGAAGGCAGACGCTTGATCAACTGAACCACCCAGGTGCCCCTACTATGAGATACTCTTAGTTTAAAGAGAAAGCTAGGGTGTATTCTAGCAGTAGTCAAGTACATAAAAGGTTAAGGTAATGAGAGTCCATGTGTGAGCCATTTTTTACCTCCTTGAATGAGAAGAAATGTACTTTAATCTAAAGAATAATGAATGGGGCACCTGGGTGGCTCAATGGTTGAGCCTCTGCCTTTGGCTCAGGTCATGCTCTCAGTGTCCTGGAGTCAAACCCCGCATTGGGCTCTCTGCTCGGCAGGCAGCCTGTTTTCCCCTCTCTCTCTGCCTGCCTTTCTACCTACTTGTGATCTCTATCAAATAAATAAATAAAATATTAAAAAAAAAAAAAAGAAGAATGAAGACCTCCTCATCATTATCAGACACTGAAATTCTATGAGAACCCTTAGGGAACCATCCAGGAATATTATTATTATGACTTAAATAGCTAGGAGGCAGGAAGATGGACAAAATGACCTTGTGGTTCCACAACTTTAGCGATTTTATGCAAACATACGTGCTACAATATTTGGTCCACAGACTCAAAGTCCTTTAACCAGGACTAACTTACCCTGAATAGCAGACAGATATACAAAGGTGTCTTCATGCTCCAAGTTCTCCAAGAATATCTGGAACCACAAAAGAGAGCAGTGATATGATTTACAAAGAGCAAGCAAGATATGAAAGCCCCTTAGAGCATCCTCAAAAGAATAAATGCCTTTCTTCTTGTTTGTCTTAGCTAGACATTGGTCTGACTTTACAATCTTGCAGGGAAAACAGCATATATGGTTGAAGTCCCATTTTTATAATAGCTAATGAAGGGTGGCAAGTCTGGAGGAGATACTTCTTAAAGTGGCTAAGTATATACCAGAAGTAGGCATAGAAACCAAAATCTGGAAGAAAAATCCTCAACATCTTCTCCACTACTGCCCATGGTAGACAACATTCTCATCTGTGTTAAGATACACTACAAGTCATGACACACAAGATGCCATGTTTGGAGTTAGGTCCAATTGATGGCATATTTGCTATAATTTGATCCTTTTCTCTTGCACTCAGAAAGTGTATGGAAATACAAGTGACAGACAGAGATGTTATTGGAATAAGAATATGTTCTAATTTATTTTTTTAAAACTTTGCAAATCTTGGCACCTCAATTGACGTTAGGAACAAATTATTTTCCAAAGATTATCTCACAGTTTAGGAACGCACCAGGGTGTGTCAACTGCGAAGGGTATTGCTTATCTAGAAGATATGATGGCAATATGTTAGGTTTAGGCCCTAATATGAGGGCCAGAAAAGATGGTGGCCATGTGCTCATGTGCCTCCTGCTTGGTATCTGGGGGGAGGAAGGAGTATCTGTTCCATCTATAGTGAGGCATCCTTTGCTGGCACAGTGATTCTTGATAGCAAGTTGATGCTGCTAGTCTCCACATCCACAGCATGTTAGGGAGAGCCTAAATCAGTGAAACTAGAAAGAGGGCCAGGTTGAAAGGAGTGGGACCAGGTAAGTGAAGGACGCTTAACCCAGGGTAGTGACCACAGGAATAAAGAGGATATTTTTGATGACTGCTCAAAGGAGATATATACTTTGATGTTTTCAGCAATATTTCAAAGGCAGCAGATCCTTGGCACATTTCTAGGCCTTGGTTTGCTCATCTATAAAATGCAGATAATACCAATATTGCAGCTGTTATGAGGACTGGAGATAATATCTAAAAGATACAGGATCTGACTCAATAAACAGCAGCTGTTGTTGTTATTATTATTACTATTAACGTATTTGAGGCAGGGAAGGGAAGTAGGAAAGGGATAGAGAAACTCAAGCAGACTCTGCACTGAGCACAGAGCTGGATGCGGGGCTCTATCCCACAACACTGAGATCATGACCTGAGCCGAAACCAAGAGTCAGACACTTAACTGTGTGCCACCCAGTGCCCCCAACAGCAGTTATTATTATTACACTATTGGTTCTAATACTTTGGTAAGTTAAGATAAATGTTTTCAATCAGAATTATAACTCTTCATCAAATAGCTAAAGTGTACAAAAAAGATGATAATAATAATGATAATGACTGAACCTTTACTGGATGCTCATTATGTGCTGATCACTAGAACTAGTACTTTACATAGACTGTTTTTTCTTCTCCAAGGTGTCAGCAGGGCTGCATTCATTCTCTCTAAAGTCTCTTACTTTATTTTTATTTTTAAATTTATTTTAACTAAGTTCTATGCCTAACGTGGGGCTCAACCTCAAAACCCCAAGATCAAGAGTTGCCTGCTCTACCAACTGAGCCAGCCAGAGGCCCGTGCATGGACTATTTTATTTTAAATCTTTCTTTTTTTTAAGTTTTTGTTTTTAAGTTATCTTTACACCCAATGTGGGGTTCAAACTCACAACCCCATGATCAAGAGTAGTATACTGTACCAATTGAGCCAGCCAGGTGCCCCTAAATCTTGAAACATAAAGTGGGTCCTACTGTTATTAACCTTACTTCACAGATGTAGAAATTGAGGCTCAGAAAATTTAAATGACTTGTCCAAGAAACTCATTTGGGATTTGATCAGTAGTCTCTAGACCCTTTGCTCTTTTTTTCCCCCTAAGATTTTATTTATTATTTGATATATAGAGAGATAGTGAGAGAGGGAACACAAGCAGGGGGAGTGGGAGAGGGAGAAACAGACTCCCTGCTGAGCAGGGAGCCTGAAGCAGGGCTCCCTCCCAGGACCCTAGGATCATGACTTGAGCAGAAGGCAGACGCTTAATGACTGAGCCACTCAGGCGCCCCCAGCCCCTTTGTTCTTAATCTCTAACCCATATTGAGGTCAGGAAAACTCCCACAAAAGGGAAAATATCCTCAGCTCGGCATACATTTTCTCCCACATACATCTTCCATGTAAAGAAGAGCTTCTTCACTGTGATGGAGGGAGAAGGCAGGGAGGTTGGGGGACATGGGAAGGCCCAGTTCTGTACGATTCCCCTCTTAAAAGGGGTCCAGAAAAAACAGGGGCACCTGGGTGGCTCAGTCAGTTAAGCATCTGCCTTTGGCTCAGGTCATGATCTCAGGGTCCTGGGATAGAGCCCAGCGTCGAGCTCCCTGTTCAGCAGGGAGTCTGCTTCTCCCTCTCACTCTCCCTCTGTGTACTCTCTCTCTCACTCCCTGTCAAATAAATAAATAAAAATCTTATATATAAAAAACCAAACAAACAGGTGGCTTCTTGGAAATATGGTCATGATGTTCCATCCCCTTTTCTTTCCTGTTCATGCTCAACTGAGTGGTCACAGGTGGTTATTATCTAAGTCTTTCTTGTGTCTTAGTCCTGCCTCATCAGAACAATTATAATTTCCTTCAGGGTAGTCCAGGGCAGTGCCCGAGTCAAGGATCCTGGATAGCTGCCCCTCTCTGTGTGCGTGTGTTTTGCCCATGTGTTCTACTCACTTTGAGAAGCTTCTCTTGCATCTCAAGGGCTTTTGTTTCTCTCCGCTCTATCCAACAGGAAAGAGTTCGCAGAGCAGCAGCCCGGGTTGGAATCTGAGGATCATAAGCTGATAAAAGAACCTCCTGGAGCTGGTCTGTGGTTACACTTCCAGATTTCTGGTTTGTAGTGGCTCTGGGCTCACTGACCTCCTGAGGATTGAGTGGAGCATTAGATTTCAGGCCCGTTTGTTTGGATTTCTCATGGCCTTGCTGTTGTTTGCAGTGAGACTCATCGCTGTAACTTTCATGACTGGTTTGTTGCTGCTCTTCTGTCTTCCCTTCTGGATCCTTTTTGTTCAGGGTACTCTGGACAGCCACACTGACAGCCTCAGTGGAAAAGGCCCCATGGGTAGAGATGGTGATACGGAGATCGATGGCAAGCTCCTGGATGACAGGGTCAGGGTATACCTTGGAGACCTTTTCCAACAAAGGCAGCAACTTCTTCAGGACAGCAAAATCACTTGACTTCAACTACAAGATGAAATGAAAAATGCCAAACTGAAATTAATATAACAGATGTTAATAACGTGTGAGCACAGGGAAACATATTCTGAGTTAGAGAGGCAGGGAGCATATCTTATTCATGGTGTGATCAGCATAGTCTAGCTCTCAGCAACTATTGCTGAATAAACACAGGTACTTTTCTGAGTTAAAAATACACCAGTGATGAATATGATTACACTTAATTTTTACAACCTGGTGGGAAAAACATGGTTATCTTATGTTTTTAATTTGCATTAGCCAGACTACCTACCAGGGCTGTTAAGCATCCTTTCATGTTTATTAGCTGTCTGGATTTCTTTTTCTGCGAACAGCTTGTTTACATCCTTTGCACACACTTACCTAGTACAGCTATTCTTACCGTATCAGATTTTAATACCCAGTCAGATGGTGAAATTCTTTTCTAGATTATTTTATTTTGACTTTTATTATCTTTTTTCTCATACTACTGTTTTTTTCCACTTTTATGTACCTTTTACTGTAAAAAGGCAAGTTAATATTAGCAAGGTACTTAGTGCCCAATATATACTGCTATGTAAATGTTTAAGACAAAATATGATAAACAAAAAACCCCCACACATATTCATATCCCTATGGCCTAGCTATAACTACTATCTACATTATATAAATGGGGGAAACTGAGACACAGAAGAGTTAAGTAATATGTATAAGCTCACACAACTGGAAGATGGTAAGATATGAATTCAGTAATGGCTCCAGAGTCTACACCCTTACCTAATCCCCTATACAGTCTCAATTGAATAAATAAAACAGCTCTTTTTTTTTTTTTAATTTATTTACTTGACAGACAGAGATCACAAGTAGGCAGAGAGGCAGGCAGAGAGAGAGTGGGAAGCAGGCTCCCTGCTGAGGAGAGATCCTGATGTGGGGCTCCATCCCAGGGTCCTGGGATCATGACCTGAGCTGAAGGCAGAGAGGCTTTAACCCAATGAGCCACCCAGGTGCCCCAATAAAACAGCTCTTAACAACATTTTCTAAAGTAGCTGGTCAGCACTCAAGGACATCATAGGTCTGGAAGGGACTGGGACAATAACTGGCAAAAAAGAATTTCTCCCAGGAAGTGAGAGTGAAATTACATAAGGTTTTATTCTCTCCAGAAGCTCTGTGCTATGATGCCACATGCCTTACTAGGAAAAGTACATGTGCAGTCAGTAGAGAAACAAGAATCAGTGATAATCCTTTTCTGTTTGAAAACACTAGGAATATTATTATATGAGGCTTCATTAGTCCCTGATATTTGAAAACCCTGCAGATCTTAAATCCTTTTTAGAACAAGGCGAAGTTATTCATTAGTTACTCACTCACTCGTTTCATTATCCAACCAATCAACCAACCAACCGTCTTTGAGACCTATATAATATTCTCATTTAAACTTTACATCCACACTGTTTATTTAACTGTTTATTTCCCCCACCACTTCCCTTCCAAGTAAATTAAAACCTGAGGTTCATGTCAGGCTTGTACCTGTAGAATTTCACCATACGCTTCCCCCAGATTTCTTTGTTTAAATAATTAGGAACTATGCAAAATGGACAGACAGTAAAATTTCTAGCTTTGCAACATATGTTAACCTATCTGCATGTGTATGACAACTGACCATTCCAATATTACTCCATCTTAAAGGAAGAAGAGAATATGCATGTCCAGAATAAAAATATATGTTATCTAAGAAAAGGGCCAATTTCATCAGGAATCTGTGGAACTGGGAAAGATATTTTAGTAATAGATAGTAACAGATGTAGTATCATGGACATTTGTTTTTTCTTTAAGCATCTGAAATGGGAGTATCTACTTACAGCTATAATGCATGGCCTCTTTTTATCTCAACTGTATACAGTAATTTATTCTTTAAAAAAAAAAAGACAAATAGACCAATGGAACAAAATACAGAAATCAGAAAGAGACCTATATATGGTCAAGTGATCTTTTAAGGTTTTTTAACTGAAGTACAATTGACACACGATGTTACATTAGTTTCATGTGTGCAATTCAGTGATTCCAGCATAGTCCACTAATCTCTGAAAAAAGAACAAAGTTAACAGAAGGGAGAAAAGACAGATTTTTCAATAAGTGGTGCTTGAACAACTAGACATTCATGTGCAAAAAAATGAATTTTTTTCAGTACAAGAAGGTGTTTTTATTATAGCACAGGGACAAGATCCGTAGGCAGAAAGAGCTGCCAAGAAATGAATTTAGACACAGACTTTACACTATCACAAAAATTAGCTCAAAATGGATCACAGACTTAAATGTAAAATGCAAAACTATAAAATTCTTTCAAGATAACGTAAGAGAAAATCTAGAGGACCTCGAGTATGGCACTGACTTTTTTAGAAAAAAATATCAAAGAAAAAAATCCATGAAAGAAATACTGATAAACTAGATTTCATTAAAATTTTAAAATTTTTAACTTTTACTCTGCAAAAGACAATGTCAAGAGAAAGACATGTCACAGACTAAGAGGAAATATTTGCAAAAGACATATCTGATAAAGGATGGTTATCCAAAATATACAAAGAACTCTTAAAACTCAACAATAAAAAAACAAACAACCCAATTTACAAATGGGCAAAAGACCTGAAGAGACTCCTCACCAAAGAAGACACATTAGATATACAGCATACGAAGAGATGCTCAACATCACAGGTCATCAGAGAATCGCAAATTAAAACAAGATCCCATTACACACCTCTTAAAACGACTAAAATCCAAAACACTGACAACACCACATGCTGGTGAGGATGTGAAGCAAGAGGAGTTCTCATTCATTGTTGGTGGAAACGCAAAATGGTACAGCCACTTTTGCAAGACAGTTTGGCAGTTTCTTACAAAACTAAACATACTCTCACCATATGCTCCAGCAACTGAGCTCCTTGGTATTCACCCAAATGACTTGAAAACTTATGTCCATACAAAAACCTGCACATAGATGTTTATAGCAGCTTTATTCATAATTGCCAAAACTTGGAGGCAACCAAGATGTCCTTTAGTAGGTAAAGGGATAAATAGATTGTGGTACATCCAGACCATGGAATATTATTCAGCACTAAAAACAAATGAGCTATCAAACCTGAAAGACATGGATGAAACTTAAATGCATATTACTAAGTGAAAGCAGCTAGTATGGAAAGGCTACATAGTATGTGATCTCAACTGAGCTACATTCTGGAAAAGACAAAACTATGGAAACAATAAAATCAGTGGTTGCCAAGGGTTTGATGGGAGAGATGAATAGGCAGAGCACAAAGAATTTTAAGGGCAGTGAAACTGTTATGAATGATATTATAATGATAGATACATGTCATTATCCATTTGTCAAAACCCACAGAGTGTACAATACCAAGAGTGAACCATAATGTAAACTATAGACTGTGAGTGATAATGATGTGTCAATGTAGAATCATTGATGGTAATAAACGTACCACTCCTGTGCAGAATGTTGCTAGCAGGGGAGGCTGTGCTCTGTGGGGCAGGAGGTATGTGGGAAGTCGTACCTCTTGCTCAATTTTGCTGTGCATCCAAAGCTGCTCTAAAAAATAGTCTAATAATAAAAAACCCAATCATCTTCTCTTCCAGTTTTCAAACTTCTTAGTCATTGTGGGATTCATCTTACTCAATTGGGTAACTTCTCTAATCATCATAGGCAAGTAGGTGGATTCTCAATCAAATAGTTTATAAGGCTTAAGATTAAAGTTATGCATTCTTTCAGCTTCATAAGCCTACAGATTTCCCACTATTAGAATAATCAGGGAAACCCAAGACTACAGGTGCCAACTATTTTGTTCATAAATGTTCAAAAAAATTTTGAGGTATAAAGTAATATTCATTTAATTGATAGATGAAAAAATGGAACCACTGAGTAATTATTAATTATTTTTCAAAGGTCACCAAGGACCATATCAAAATTGAGACTTAACCATTCAGCCCTCATTTCTAGTCTTGTCACTGCTTCTCAGCACAGATCTCATATCTAGACTTCAGAATTCCGTATAGAAGGCCCTGAGGCCTGAAGCCCTCAAGCAAGTGACAGATTCCTTTATCTGGCTGTGTCTCTTCCAGAGTCTCTGGAATACTTCAGGAGTGGAATGAGCAAAGCTATGTCAGCCCACATCTATGATTTCCTTCAGGGTGTCAGGAATGAACCAGTTAGATGGGGAGTTCTGAAATTCTGCAAGCTTTCAAATTTAAGAACTGGGGGTTGGACCAGTAGGTATGGGAGTGAGAGCAGTGAGTGGTGAGAGGGAGCATGTTAGCAGAGGTAAACATATGAGAACCAACTGACAGGCAGAGGAGGGCATGTGTCCACTGAAAAAGTCCCATATGAGGCTTTACAAAGCTCAGCTATGGGATATACAAATTCTCATCCTGCCTTGTCCTGCTCCAGTGAGAATCACTATTTTGGAAGAATCCAAGAGTCTCTTCTAGAAATAAAATTCTGACCTAAAAATTCCTAGTTCCGAAAAATACTTATGTTTATTTTTTGTGTTCTCATTTCTATGTATCATCTATGTTTCTTCAGATATTTAGCTGAGTAGTTTACATGTCCAGTTCTTATTTATAATGTCATCAACTTATTTACAAGTGATATTTTTGTTCTGGTTCTAAGTCAGCATGCAGTACAGCCTGTTTTATAATGAGCAACACATGAGATACGGAAATGTGAATCTTTTTTTAAAAAAATTAAGAATTCATTGGCTTAATTATAGCCACTAGAAGGTAAACTCCATGAGGACAGAGAGGCACATGATAAATATTTCTTGAATGAGTTCACTCTATGATACTCTCAGAAAACGTAGTATGAGATCTCAGGATTTGGATTTGAGTCCCAGTCCCACCACCCTAAGCCTCAAGCTCAGATCAGCTCCATGTAGCAGTGCTTTAGGGAACCTGACAGGCCCTGGAACATCGTTAAGAAACTGCTTCCTGGGGCGCCTGGGTGGCTCAATGGGTTAAAGCCTCTGCCTTTGGCTCAGGTCATGATCCCAGGGTCCTGGGATCGTGCCCCACATCGGGCTCTCTTCTCAGCAGGGAGCCTGCTTCCCCCTCTCTCTCTGCCTGCCTCTCTGCCTACTTATGATCTCTGTCAAATAAATAAATAAAATCTTAAAAAAAAAAAAAAAAGAAACTGCTTCCTAAAGGGACAGGAAAGTTACTGATGACCAACTGTGAAATCTAGAAAATGAGTTTGGAATAACACTTGTCTAGTTAGCAATCCTAGACCTACACTTTCTCCAAATTAACTCCTATTCCCAGACACTATGTTCTAATAATCAACTTAATTACACAAATTAGAAAGGAAAGAGAGGTTTAAATGTTGTTAGATTCTGCTTCATTAACTAAAACAATGAACTCTAATTGGAGGTAGGTATAATATAATCTAGACTCTGAAACAAAAGCCTTTGCCTGACAGTGACTGTCTGAAAACATAATTAAGAATCATGACTTTTGGGACACCTGGGTGGCTCAGTTGGTTAAGCGGCTGCCTTCGGCTCAGGTCATGATCCCAGCGTCCTGGGATCGAGTCCCACATCGGGCTCCTTGCTCAGCAGGGAGCCTGCTTCTCCCTCTGCCTCTGCCTGCCTCTCTGTCTGCCTGTGCTCGCTTGCTCTCTCTAACAAATAAATAAAATCTTAAAAAAAAAAAAAAAAAGAATCATGACTTTTTTCCTAATACAAAAACAGAAAACCCAGAATTATTATGGAAGCCCTTTGTGAATCCACGGATCAAAGAGGGAAAAAAAAAAAACCAAACCCAACAGATCTAGGGCAAAAGTAAAGGGGTAACGTGTTTAAGTTCACTTAACTAAATGCAAAGTCAGAAGAATCCAGGATATTATCGGTGAGTCAGAATGGCTCATGGAAGGGCAGGGACAGGTAAGGGATGTACATTTGTATCAGTCAGGTGAATCTATCTTAAAACATGACTAATTTATATTGCCAGTCCCCTAACAACAGGCCTCTAGAAAGGGAAATGGAAATATCCATGTTCTCTTTTCCATTTGGGATGTGGCATAAAATTCTAAGTGTTAAATAAGAGAAAAGCAAAAAACCCCTCAACTTATGGAAACAAAGACTATTCTTTTTTTTTTTTAAAGATTTTATTTATTTATTTGACAGACAGAGATCACAAGTAGGCAGAGAGGCAGAGAGAGAGAGGAGGAAGCAGGCTGTCCGCAGAGCAGAGAGCCCGATGTGGGGCTCGATCCCACGACCCTGGGATCATGACCCGAGCCAAAGGCAGCGGCTTTAACCCACTGAGCCACCCAGGCGCCCCAACAAAGACTATTCTTAATACTCAACCAGAAAAACAAAAACCAGTCAGGCCAACTAAATCCAATAACAACACAACCTAAGAAAAACTATTCTGTTGGTGAATCCCTCCTTGGTAATTCTAATAGCAGGGATATAATAGGACCTGAGAAACGGAACTAAAAATGATTTGTTCAAACTACTTGGAAAATATAAATCTGAAGTACTGAGTAAATCTACCAAGAAATGGGCTTCACCTTACAACAGGCCCAAATAAAACTCCTTTTTGTCTTAAGGACAGGCTAAAAGGAGGCAAATTCTAATATATCACAACTCAGTATCAGATTTGCATCTTCAAGTTAAAAAAATCCATTCCCAGGAGGTTCCCCTCTCATTGCTAAGAGTTATGACCAGTCTGATTTTGGATCAGATTCCATTATGCTTGCACTAAGCTTATTCTGCTTTCTCAGTTTCCTAACACACACACACACACGGTCCCCTCCCTCCATGTCCAGCACGACTCTGACCTGCTCTCTACAGTTCAGCTACACTTGTATTCCATCAGTATTTAAGGATACCGAAATCTTTCCTGCTTCCCAGCCTTTGTCTGACTGAAAGGGCTGCCTCCACCTGCACCACATACAGCCCCAAACACCTACTCACCATTAAAGTCTCAACTTAAACTGGTAACTCCCTCAGTGAAACCTTCCCAGCCTATGTTAGATGTTATGTTCTCCTGGTACCCTCCTCTTCTCTTCTCAGGCACTTCATTCAATTCTAAGTATACATATATATATATATTTTTTTTTTTTTTTTTTAAAAGATTTCATCTATTTATTTGACAGACAGAGATCACAAGTAGGCAGAGAGGCAGAGAGAGAGAGAGGAGGAAGCAGGCTGTCCGCAGAGCAGAGAGCCCGATGCGGGGCTCGATCTCACGACCCTGGGATCATGACCCGAGCCGAAGGCAGCGGCTTTAACCCGCTGAGCCACCGAGGCGCCCCCTAAGTATATTTTTTTAATAGTCATTTAGTGTCTGACTCCTTGCTGCCTATAAACTACATGAGGGTAGGGAACATGTTTGCTTCATCCATGGCAGGATTCCCAGGCCCTCAGGAGGCGCACAGCAATAAGCAACAAATATTTTTTGAATGAATGAATTTAAATATTATAAATTAAGTATGTCAAGCATACATGCACTCGGGGCGCCTGGGTGGCACAGTTGGTTCAGTGCCTGACTCTTGGTTTTGGCTCAGGTCATGGTCTCAGGGTCCTTGGATCGAGCCCTATGTCAGGTTCTGCACTCAGTGTGTCTGCTTGAGATTCTCTCTCTCTCTCTCTCTCCTTCCATCCCTCTCACTTGTGCTGTCTCTCTCTCACTGTCTCTAAAATAAATAAATCTTAAAAAAAAAAGTTAGATGCACTGGACACAAGGCTTTATTTAACATGCTGCATGATATGAGTCGAACGATGGATCCTGTGCTAAAACAGTATTCAAAACAGGTGGAGTCCTAAGCAATCAGCAGTTTACATAAGTTTCCCCCAACTACAGCAGGAGGGAGAGGGGCTGAGCTGTGGAGAGCCCCTGCATTAAGGGACAGAGAAGCTAGTATTCTCCAGAGATGCATAATGCTGTGCCGAATATTTTCAAACCAGGCTTGTGCCAGGTCACAAAGAGCCCCACCCTCCTGATAGTCTACGCAGGTGATAAGGTGGAAGCGGTACAATTTTCTTGTCCTCTACTTCGGAGAGAATTTTCATTAACAACCTGACTTGTTTATCCTCGTTCTCCTAAGCACAACGTCCATTCTGATTTCTCACACGGTGAGAAGGGAAGCAACACGTTTCTCTCTTCTCTTCTCCCTCCTTCCAACTTTGGCTCATGTCTGCCACTCACCTGAACCGCTCCTCCCAGCATGACGGCCACCAGCCCCATGGACATGCTCAGTGTCTGCGACTCCACGGTGCTCTCTGTCTGGTGTGCCAGGCTTGCACAAGCTCGCTGCAGCGTGGCTGCTACGAAGTCCACAACCTGAGACAGAAACAGAATTTAGAATCGGTGAGGACTAACAAAAAGAATCTCAAAATTCGGGGCGCCTGGGTGGCTCAGTTGGTTAAGCGGCTGCCTTCGGCTCAGGCCCTAATCCCAGGGTCCTGGGATTGAGCCCCACATCGGGTTCTCTGCTCAGCGGTGAGCCTGTTTCTCCCTTTCCCTCTGCCTGCCTCTCTGCCTACTTGTGTTCTGTCAAATAAATAAATAAAATCTTAAAAAAAAAAATCTCAAAATTCTCTTCACATGTCATATCTACATCCTCACCTTCTGCCTCATCAACATCATGAAGGCAAGAACCTGCAAGAACAGGCACCTGGTACTCAGTGTTCTAAGTGCCCAATATCACCTACATCTCATGTCAACTCTAGGAAGTCAATGTTCCTGACCTCACTTTTTTTTTTTTTTTAAGAGTTTATTTATTTGAGAGAGAGCACAAATGGGAAAACGGGTGGAAGGAGAGGCGCAGAGAGACGCACAATCCCCACTGGACAGGGAGCCCGATGCAGGGCTTGATCCCAGGACCTTGGGATCCTGACCTGAGCCGAAGGCAGACACTGCACAGACTAAGCCACCCAGGTGCCCCCTCACTTTTTTTTAAGTAAACTCTACTCCCAATGTGGGGCTCAAACTCAGAACCCCATGATTAAGAGTCGCATGCTCTACTGACTAAGCCAGGCAGGCGCCCACGTCCTCATTTTTTTGTGGAGAATCTGTGAGCTCGTCAGAGCCATGCAGTCAATATATTATGGAGAAACCTCACTGATACTTTCTCAAATGCTTTAATATACTAATCCAACATCCTTGACTTTTATTAATACTTTCTGACCATCTTAGAGGGTCCTCAGATCTGCCTCTCATAATGAGGCTTCCTTCTCAAGGACCTGCCTGACCCAACCTGGTTATGACAGTTTGATTCTAGTAAGTAAAGAACGGGGGAAGAGGCGCTCAATTTTATCCAGAACTGAGTCCCCAAACAATCTGTACAAATGATCCAGAGTCCTTTTTCTGAAGTTTCAGATATTTTTAAAGGGTTAAGATTATTAATATCTAAGATTTTATACAGCATTTGGCTAACAACTAAGCTTTAAATGGAATTAATTTGGTCAACATCATTTTAACTGTACTTGTGTTAATCACCTTAAGTGAAAATATCTCTGAATAAAAGCAAACACACACACATCCGGGCACGCACACGCACACACGTGCAAGCATGCACACACGCACACATATTCAGGATTAATGGCTCAAAAGGGAAAAATCATTTTGAAAGCGGTACAGCTGAGATAGGTCATAATAAGCCTCTAAATACCATGCAAGCTTGCATGTTTAATTCTCTGGGCAAATCACACGCTATGCTAGAGTCTTTATTGCAAGCTTAAAGTCAGGAGGATGGCTTGTTACCACTTGTCTTTGGAGCAAGGCAGGAAACGAGAAAGGTTATTAAAAGTTTCACTTACTGAAATGAACAATGCTGGTTATGGCAATTTTCACCACCCTCTCAAGCCTAAGACTTTCCTGATATTTGAAGTTAAAGACACTGGCCTTTCTAGAGAAAATTTATCATCTTGGGCCACCTATTTTGCCTCCAAAGAGTTTTCTAAAGCACCCCTTGATTATAGGAAGCTTCTACTTCAGCACAAATGTATTGTTAAATTGCTGGAAAAGAACTATCTAGCCTTTCCACTTTTTCTAAGGCCTTCCTCAAAAAAAAAAAAAAAAAAAAAAAAGCTGCAAAACAAGCAGTATGATCCTATTTTTTGTTAAGAAAGAAACTGTATTGGGGCACCTGGGTCGCTCAGCAGGTTAAGCCTCTGCCTTCGGCTCAGGTCATGATCTCGGGGTCCTGGGATTGAGTCCCTCATCAGGCTCTCTGCTCACTGAGGAGCCTGCTTCCCTTCCTCTCTCTCTCTGCCTGCCTCTCTGCCTACTTGTGATCTCTCTGTCAAATAAATAAATAAAATCTTTAAAAAAAAAAAAGAAAGAAACTGTATGTATGTATATTTTTTAAAAAACCAAAACCATAAAGTGCCTTCTCCCCCAAGCTTTTTTCTTGTAACAACAAAACCACCATACCCATCTGGACAACAGCTCCTCATGGCTACTACTCATTTCCTGTGACTGGTGGGGCTACCAGCCACAAGCATAGGTATGTTACTGAAGCGTGTTCTAGAATTTACATACATTGTAGAGAGGAGGGAGGGACTTTTACTTTTTATTTAACCATTTTTGTAATGTTACATAGTCTAAAAAGCCACATATTCCTGTAAGTTTATAATGAAAACCAGCGGTGCCCTATCCCACTTGCGGCTCTACGGAGGCAACCACTTCTAATGGTTTAGGTGCTTAATAATAACATTAGACATTTACTATTTACCAGGTACCATTCTGAACACGCTGCAGACAGTAATTCCCTAAATCATCCCCCTCTTCCTATGGGGATGTTCAACTGTGCTGCCAACATCCTGGCAGTCGAGTGGGAGTGGGCTGAGGCCTCACTGTTGAGTCTGTAGATAGCAACCTAACCCTCCAGCTCTTCAGTTTGCTGCTGCCACCCAAGTTCAATCTCTCTCAAGAACAGGTCTCCAGGCTTTCACTGGTAAGGGCAGGTGTTAGTACAAATTTGAGGATAGAATCAAGGGGTCTACTGAACCTTGCAGAGCCTTTTGACCTGTTTTAAGCTCTAAATTCAGTTGATCTAGCTGATCCAGTCCTTCCAGTATTCTACAATGAGAAGTAGCTTGTTGTTGTTTTTTTTCCTTTTCAAAATAAAATGTGAACAGCTTCATTGATATATAGTGCTCTGCTGCTTGACTTTCCCCGATGCAGGCACATAGCTCTCCATTTTCATAGTTGCTAGGTCAGCTATTATTTTCCAGTTTCCAAATGTTATTTTCTTTTATCTGCTGTCTCTCCCCTCCTGCTCTGTTGGCCCCTGTGGTTTCCAGAAGGAGCAAATAAACACATGTGTTCAATATACTATCTTTAATCAGGAGTCCATACTTCTTAAATTATGCTCTTTGTGGGACGCCTGGGTGGCTCAGTTGGTTAAGCGGCTGCCTTCGGCTCAGGTCATGATCCCAGTGTCCTGGGATCGAGTCCCACATCGGGCTCCTTGCTCAGCAGTGAGCCTGCTTCTCCCTCTGCCTCTGCCTGTGCTCGCTCCTGTGCTCTCTATCTGACAAATAAATAAATAATATCTTTTAAAAAAAATTATGCTCTTTGTTGTTTAATGTTTCTACAGTAAGCATGTGTTACTTAAGTTAAAAGTGCTTTTAATATATGAGAAAAAAAAATCACATAAAGCCCTTCTACTCTGCCAAGTACAGAGATCCAAATACCAAAAGGTGCAAAGGGTAGCAATTTTCTGAAAGGACAAAAAAAGGATATGTTGCTCATTCCACTCCATTTATACTGGCCTCCTGGCTGAGCCCTCCACACTTGAGACATGCTCCCTCTTGGCTGGAACACTCTTCTCTGAGGTATCTCCATGGCTCCCTCCTTGCCTGCTTCCAGATCTTCGCTCATAAGCCATTCTGTTGGGGCACCTGGGTGGCTCAGTAGATTAAGCTTCTGACTCTTGATTTCAGCTCAGGTTCAATCTCAGGATTGTGAGATCAAGCCCCGTGTTGAGCTATACGCTGGGTGTGGAGCCTGCTTAAGATTCCCTCTCTTCCTCTCCCTCTGCCTCTATCCCATCCCACCCGCTCACACACAGACACACACGGACTCACTCTTTAAAAAAAAAAAAAAAGAGCCATTTTCTCAGTGAGGTTCTCCATAACCACTCTGTCTTCCATCCACACTGTCTTTACATCCCCTTTGATTTTTCTCTCTGGTACTTAATACCATCTAACACACTGTGTGCTGCTGCTTACTTGTTTACTGTCTCTCTCTCCCATGTGAATGTAATCCCATGAGGATAGATATGTGTGTTGTTCACTGCTTTGTCCCTGGTACCCAGAAGAGTATGTGGCACATACTCTGTGGGTCTTGACTACATATTTATAGAATGAAGAAACTGGGTTGAGGGGAGGGGGTGTGCCTAGATGGCTCAGCTGGTTAAGTGTTGCCTCCTGTTCAGGTCATGATCCAGTAGTCCCAGAATCAAGCCCTGTATCAGACTTCCTGCTCAGTGGGGAGTTTGCTTCTCCATCTCCTTCTGTTCCTCCCCCCGCCTGTGCTCTCTCTCACTTACTCTCTAATAAATAAAATCTTTAAAAAAAAATTAAACTAACTAAACAAAATTAAATTTCTAAAAAAGAATGACAGAACTGGGTTGTTGGTACAGGGTTCTGTATCCATACACAGACCACTGAGTGGCTCATTCCTCTCTATATCTTCTTGTACGTCATCTGCCAATACATTTTATTGAATTTTTAATCTTTTATCCATAAATACTTCAATATACATCTCTAACAAGGAGATTATTATTATTTTTTTAAACAGAACTACTATAATACCAGGGACACCTGGCTGGCTCAGTCAGTAGAGCATGCAACTCTTGATCTTGTGATTCTAAGTTCGAACCCAAAATTAGGTGCAGAGATTACTTAAAAATAAAAATCTTAAAAAAAAAAAAAACTGACATAACTACCATACCATGATTATATTCAATAAAAATTCCTTATACCTTCTAATACTTGGCCCATAACTGCTGCAAAAATGTCCTCTCGTACAATTGGTATGTTTGAATGAGAATTCACACCATTGCATTTGATTTTGATATGTCTCTCTCTTTTTTTTGGTTGATATGTCTCTTAAGTCTCTTTTAAGCTACAGAAGCCCTGCCCCTTTTTTATGCCATTTACTTGATGAAGAAACTGGGTCATTTGCACTGTAGAATGTCTCACATTCTGAAATTGGCTGATTTTGCTTCTTTGTGGCGTAACATTGCTATACCCTGAGTTTCCTTTTTGAGATTCAGATTCACATTTTATGGACTTTTTTTGTCTTTTGTGGGCTTGTTTGTGGGGTTTTCTTTGTTTTCTGGGAGAAGGACTCTTCCCAGGTGGTGCTATGTATCTCCTACTATATTACATTAGGAGACACATAACATATGCTTGTTTTCTTCTGGTGATGTTGAGATCAATCATTCCAGGCTGAAAATATGTAGGGGAACATACACTGTTATCTACACTGACCCTGAAATCCACCAAAAATTAAACGGACAGACAGATGGGGAAAAAATGGAAAGACAGGTGGACACATAGACAAATATGTGATAAAGTGAAGATAATAAAAGCCTAATAGTAGAATCTAGGTTGTAGGTATACAGGTATTCACTATAAAATTCTTTCAAATTTGTAAGAATTTATAATAAAATGCTGGGGGGGAAAGGATCAGTTGATTTGAATGTATATGGCCTAATTACATTCATTATACAGTACCCCTAATAGTTTTTTTTTTGTTTTTTTTGTTTTTAAGATTTTATTTATTTATTTGTTAGAGAGAGAAAGAGAGCACAGGCAGACAGAGTGGCAGGCAGAGGCAGAGGGAGAAGCAGGCTCCCTGCCGAGCAAGGAGCCCGATGTGGGACTTGATCCCAGGACGCTGGGATCATGACCTGAGCCGAAGGCAGACGCTCAACCAACTGAGCCACCCAGGCGTCCCAAGTACCCCTAATAGTTTTAGCAAACATTGATTGTCACCTAGATCCATTATTTCATTAGGGGATTGCAAAATATAAATTTGTCAGTCTCTTTTTTAATATTTTAGCCACGATTCTTTTTTTTTAAGATTTTTATTTATTCAATTGACAGAGAGAGATCACAAGTAGGCAGAGAGCCAGGCAGAGAGAGAGAGAAGGAGGGAAGCAGGCTCCCCGCTGAGCAGAGAGCCCGATGTGGGACTCGATCCCAGAACCCTGAGATCATGACCTGAGCCGAAGGCAGAGGCTCAACCCACTGAGCCACCCAGGTGTCCCTTAGCCATGATTCTTATATGAAGAAAAATTTTTTTAATATTTTATTTTTTTATATAACCATATAATGTACTATTAGCCCCAGGGGTACAGGTCTGTGAATCGTCATAAAGAAAATTTTTCCACACCAACTATTTGTTTATGTTGAAATACAGTGCTGAAAGAAAAGTTAAGATAGATGTTTTACTCTTTCATTTATGAGTTTACAAAATAATGAGTTGATGCCCTAGCAACTTCCAGTGATGTCCAAAAGGGATTTTGGGGGGGAAAGGGATTTTGGACAGTGAGTTAGGTTTTTATAACTTTGATGTGTTCCAATCCATTGCAGGCATTATTCTTTTTAATGCTCAAAATGCCCTATCAGTGGCCAAGATGAGATCTTTCAAGTTGGCTACTGAGTACTACTGACATGACTTTATTAATCCCGGACATCTTCCTTTTATTTACGACAAGATGTCCTGAGGCTCACAGTGTACAATACCTGCCCTAGACCTTGAATGAACTTTTCCTTCAATGAGCTCTGTGTTCTTCCAGAAGGACATGATATTTAGAAACCACCGTCCAGTTGGGACGCCTGGGTGGCTCAGTTGGTTAAGCAGCTGCCTTCGGCTCAGGTCATGATCCCGGCGTCCTGGGATCGAGTCCCACATCGGGCTCCTTGCTCGGCAGGGAGCCTGCTTCTCCCTCTGCCTCTGTCTGCCTGTGCTCTCTCTCTCTAACAAATAAATAAATAAAATCTTTAAAAAAAAAAAAAAAGAAAAAAAGAAACTACCGTCCAGCATGAAGGATGCTCAGGGCAGCGGGATTGTCACTGCTGCCTGGCATGGACAGTGGAAGGAGCAAGGGAATATCTATTTTTCAAAAAGAAAAAAATTAGGGCGCCTAGGTGGCTCAGTGGGTTAAGGCCTCTGCCTTCGACTCAGGTTGTGAGCCCAGGGTCCTGGGATGGAGCCTCATATCGGGCTCTCTGCTCAGCAGGGAGCTTGCTTCTTCCTCTCTGTCTGCTTCTCGGCCTACTTGTGATCTCTGTCTGTCAAATGAATAAATAAGATCTTTAAAAAAAAAAGAAAAGAAAAAAAATGGTGAGTTCATATGAATACTTTTTTTTTTAAACATTTTTTTTTTTTTTTAAGATTTTATTTATTAGTTAGAGAGAGA